>AWOL01S0043962.1:0-42714 GCA_000715115.1 Nicotiana otophora | reverse complement strand
GGGGGGTTAGAGGGAGGGAAAGGTTTTAAACATTTAGGGTTATGAGGACTTCTCTTTTTATGTAGAAGTGAAACAATTTGAAGCTCAAATGTGATTCTTCTATTTGTTTGGCAACTTACGTTATTACAGAAACAGAAAATATACCCATGTACTGTCATAAAAGATTTAAATATACTCTTCGTTATACTTTGAGTTTAATTATACTTTTTTCCTTTAAGTTTGTCCAAAGTGGACATCCAATACTATGTGACACTGACATTTGATGAGGTGGATGTCATATATCTTGCCACCTCAGTGCCCCTAACCCATTTTGCCCCTTCCTTCTATTTTTTTTTCACCACTAAAACTTCCTTTCCATCCACCACTATTGCCACCATTACCGTTACAATGAAAAAAATTATATTTCAAATTTTAGTCTTTTATATATGGATTAGGGGCACTGAGGTGGTATGCTATGTGGCATCTACCTCATCAAATATCAGTGTCATGTCACGTAGGATTGGATGTCCACTTTGGACAAACTTACAGTACAAGAAATGAGTTTATTAGTCATCGAAAGTCAAAACGTCGCCACAAATGATATTTAGCGGCGACTCTATGGTCATTGAGTATACTAAGTGGTTGATACTTATCTGTGACGACCATAAATAGTCGCCACTGAAGATAAATTTTTAGCGGCGACTTTATCGCCACAAATGGTATGGTAAAATCTCTCCAAAAATTGACTTTGAGAAATAATCGCCACTGAATGTTACAATTGGTGGCGACTAAGGTCGCCAGTATAGGCATTTCGTGGCAACTATAGTCGCCACAGAAAATTATTAATTTAGTGGCAATATTAGTTGTCACAGAAAGCCTCATCTTTTGTGTCAACTTGCGTCGCCACTAATGCTATTTGGTTTTGATGGCAGCTAAGAATCGCCACCAAAAGATATTTTTGTGTCAGCAAAAGGTCGCCACAGATATGCTTCTTTGAAAATTTAATCACTAGAAAAGCAGTTTTTTAACTAAAAGTAATACATAGTTTTTTTTATATATTTATATTAAACGCCAAACAATAATACAATCCATTAATATTGTGAAATATGAACACTAGAATCTTTTCATTGCTATAAGGTCAACTCAACACAAAGTAGTCAATACATTATCATTGTGCGTACAAACAACAAATCACATAAACAGTTTTCATATACGCCAATGTATTCTACCGTATACAAAAAGAATAGTCAGTAAACTAGTCCAATATCTTCAAAATACTGCAACATTTTCAAAAAACTCCTTGAGCAACTTCATTTACCCATTGTTGAATATTTCATCCTTACTATTAAGAAAAATAAAGATACATCAGTATATGCAACATGTAAAAGGAATGCAAATTCTTAGTCAAGTACTAGAGGGGAGGTCGGATACTCACTTGACAGAACATAGTTCAAGGTTCATGCATAGGGACAATTAGAAAACTAAATAAATAATTAATTGCAGTTTCTCATTATTAATGAACAAATGAAAATTGAAACGATTGATTGTATTTTCTCATTACTACCAACATCGATATTAAAATAAAAAGTAAGGACTAAATATTTAAAAGTATCTAGAGAAGAAAATTATGCTTTCTTAGTTTATTGGAATCCCTTAGACTCGGGGAGAAACTAATTGGTACATAGCACATCATCTACAAACTTATACTTGTATGGAAGAAGCAACAAGATAAAAATGATAAATCTGCTATGCACCTCATGAAGAAAAGACTCAGAATGCTAGGGAACTTATAGTATCTTTGATAAAATCCTAGCAAGGAAACTAAAATCTCTATAACATAATTTCAAGTTCATTCCTCATCTTGTCTTCCATAAACAACTAAAGAATCTGACTTCTATGAACGTCAAAAATATTATTGGCCACTCATATCCATGTATGAAAATTGAACTCCATCATATTTTGTTTGCAATTGATAATCTAGAGGTATTTTTATAAAAAAGTAGATAATAATAGGATCTAATGGCACCATACTTCGACAAATCTAACTCGATGCATTCTAACAACAATAAATCAAAACAGGGAAAGGACCAAATGGCCTATACTTTTAGATTGCCAAAACTATGAGAGAGAAAGGCATCAGATGCTTAGCATTAAAGTGAACAGGGAGAATAAAGGTCCATATTATTTCACTGTAAATATCCGAACACCCAAAAAATACTTGTTTACTTATTGCATTTTTATCATCATCGCATCCACCTTCACTTAGATCATTTTGTCAAATTTTATATCCATGTGTGAGCGCTCCTCTTCTAGTTTCCTTTGCAACTTAGAAGCCACTTGTTCTTCTAATTTTCTTTCCAAATCAACAGTCATTTGTTCACGTTCTTCTTGTAATTTTCTATCTATTTCCGCTTGCATCTGTTGGCACATACTTTCCATGGCAGAAGACATACCTGCTTCTAAGTCTAATTGTTGCACACGACTCTTTTTTTGAGGCCTCTTTCCGTATCCTTTTTCACGAACATAGCCAGTTCGTTTATCCTGTACAGTGGGTAAAATCTCATCTGCACTCATTGGATGCTCATTTTCTTCAGATTGTTGTTGAGCCACAATTTCTTGGAGCTGTCCCTATAATTATGGATAACAGTTTACACTATAAAATAGGAAGCACATTACAAAAAATAAAATACTGATCTAAAGAAATTACATGAATTTGTTGTGACTGTGGATCCGACCACACCTATTCTCCTTGGTCATTTTTACGAGTGTGTTGGAGTTCCCAAACTCGATCTGGTACTGCCCTTTGTTCTATTATCAGGATTTCTCTATGATGTATAACATCAAATGAAAATAGTTTACATTTATAACCTCATAATAACAATAATGAATTAGAAATAATTATATATTGGTAGGGGTAAATGCATTTGTACTGTCGATTCCTCCGCTTCGGCAAATGACTTTGAGCCACATGAGTGCTTAGTTGTTTGTTTCCCCCCGTTTAGTTTGTTTCTCTCACTCACAGCCTGCAATTAAATAAATACATTAAGAGCCAACATGTCACGACCCAAAACTAACCCCTGTCGTGATGGCGCCTATCGTGGAACTAGGCAAGCCGACTCATTTCCAAAACAAATCGATATTTTTATTTCAAAGAAAATTTCAAGGTTATTTAACATAAAACCTCCATTTTAAGAGTTCAAATCAAAGAAAAACAGAAGTGCGGAAAAACAAAGCCCGACATCGTGGTGTCACTAGTCATGAGCATCTGCTACAATCTGTCTAACAATATCAAGGCTACCTCAGCCTGGAAAATATTTAAATACAACTAGAGGAAGATAAGATGGAGAAGAGCAGGGGCTGCGATCGCCAAATAACTACCTTGCTATCTCCAAGAAAGTCTGCAACCTACGTTGATCATCCTCAGGCATAGCAGGAACCACATAATCCTAAGCAATAACAAGCGGCTAGGCTGGTGGTGCCTCTGGTGTCTGAAGTCCCTGAATAACCTGTTCGGGTGTGCGAGCAACGGGAGTCTGAGTGCCTCCCCTGGCCTGAGAAGTGGTTGCGGCCGTCGAAATAGAGACCGCCTGAGCAAGGCCAGTACACGATGTCAGAATCTGAGCTAGGGCCTCCTGAAAGCCTGGAATCACAATAGGCACAGGTGGTGCATGAGCTGGTGCATCAACAATTGGAACTTGGTCCTGATCTGGGACAACCGGTGGATCTGTAGGTACTGCCCCAACTGTTGTACGGGCTGCACCTCTGCCCCTACCACGGCCTCTACCGCGGCATCGGCCTCTCGCTGCCCTGGCTGGTGGTACTAGTAGCTGGCCCTCCTGACCGGTAGCACGAGTCCTCACCATCTGTGAGAGAAGGCAATAACAGATGTTTAGTTACTAGAATCAACCGATTCGCACGACAAGAATTCAAGAATGTGGAGTTTCCTAAAGGTTCTGCAGCCTCCTGAAGATAAGTACAGAAGTCTCCGTACCGATCCGCAAGACTCTACTAAACCCGCTCATGACTCGTGAGACCTATGTAACCTAGGCTCTGATACCAATCTGTCACGACCCAAAACTAACCCCTATCGTGATGGCGCTTATCGTGGAACTAGGCAAGCCGACTCATTTTCAAAATAAACCGATATTTTCATTTCAAAGATAATTTCAAGGTTATTTAACATAAAAACTCCATTTTAAGAGTTCAAATCAAAGAAAAACAGAAGTGCGGAAAACAAAAGCCCGACATCGGGGTGTCACTAGTCATGAGCATCTGCTACAATCTGTCTAACAATATCAAGGCTAACTCAGCCTGGAAAATAGCTAAATACAACTAGAGGAAGATAAGAGGGAGAAGAGCAGGGGCTGCGATCGCCAAACATCTACCTTACTATCTCCAAGAAAATCTGGAACTAGAACACTCAATAACCACTACCGTATCTAGCTATACTTGAATCTGCACACAAGGTGCAGGGAGTAACGTGAGTACGCCAATCCAGTAAGTAACAACAATAAATAAAGGCTGAGCAGTAGTGACGAACAATAAAGCATATAACGTTCATATTAGGAAATCTCAGTAAAATAGCACATGCTTTAAAAATCAGGTTTTGAATCAAATTATCTAGTTTAAACCCAGTTCCAGTAAAAATCATTTAAAGATATTTTTTTCCAACAGTTCTTTTTTTCAAACGAAGGCTCAATGCAAAAGTGAGCAAAAATGATGAAATTATAAACAGCCCCTCGGGCAAAACATCACTCATATACAGCCCCTTGGGCAAACCTCACAGTCACTCGTGCCACTCGGGCATACCTCACAATCACTCTTGCCACTCGGGCATACCTCACAGTCACTCGTGCCACTCGGGCATACCTCACAGTCACTCGTGCCAGTCGGACATACCTCACAATCACTCTTACCACTCGGGCATACCTCACAATCACTCATGCCTCCCAGTCACACAGCACTCGGCACTCGGCATTCGCACTCAGTAGGTACCTGCGCTCACTGGAGGTATGTATAGACTCCGGAGGGGCTCCTTCAGCCCAAGCGCTATAATCTGCACGGATAACTCACGTGCCAAAATAATAAAGTATGCTACATGCGGGCAGCCCCGATCCACACTCATCCTCACAAAGCAGTCCCTCGTCCTCACTCAGTCATAAATCTCTCAAGCCACTCGGGTATTTCAGTAAAACAGGGCATTCGACCCAAAATATTTATATGCATCAAAATAGAGTCATGCAACTGAGTTATGCGGTAAACAAGTATAAACATGACTGAGTATAGATTTTCAATTAAAAACAGTGAGAGCATGGTAAGAAACAGCACCTAAGGGTCCAAACAGCTTTGGCGCAAGACCCAAACATGGCATTCAACCCAATTTACAGAAATTCTTTCTAAAACATATAAGTATCATATGGTTTCAACAAAGTATGCAAATTTACAGTTTCTACGGAGCGTACCAAGTCACAAAACCCCAACAGTGCACGCTCACACGCCCGTCACGTAGCATGTGCATCACTTCAAAAATAGTAGAATGATATGAAATCCGGGGTTTCATGCCCTTAGGACTAGATTTATAATCATTACTTACCTCAAACCGGTCAAATCTCTATCTCGCAATGATCTTGCCTCTGGACTCGGCCTCCAAATCCTCTGAATCTATTCACAATCAGTACAATACCATCAATACGCGCTAATGGAATGAATTCCACAAGAAAAACTACAAAATTAGACTAAAACCCGAAATTGGCTCAAAAATTGCCTGTGGGGCCCACGTCTCGGAACCCGACAAAAGTTATAAAATCTGAAAGCCCATTCAACCACGAGTCTACTCATACCAATTTTACCAAAATCCGACCTCAACTCGACCCTCAAATCTACAAATCTTATTACCAAATTTTTAAGTTCCAATCTCCGATTTACACCTCAAAATCATGTAATCTAGTCGGATTATTCGATGATAATTCAATATTATGGAGTAAAAATGATCACAAGGGACTTACCTCTAGTTTTTATTAAAAATATATCAAAAATTGCCTCTCCTCAAGCTCCAATTTGTCAAAAATGGCAAATGGAACGAAGTCCCTGTTTTTATAATTTTGCCCAGACAACCTCGGTTCTGCCTCGATCTTGGTCTTCGATCTTGGCCTTCGATCGAGGTCCTCGATCCTAGGCCTTCGATCCTGGTTCTCGATCCTAGGCCTTCGATCATGGCTCTCGATTCTAGGCCTTCGATCATGTCTTCGACCCGACCTTCGACCGTGACCCTCGACCCTGGGCTCGATCATGGCTTCAATCGTGGCCCTCGACCCTGGGCTCGATCATGGCTTCGATCGTGGCCCTCGACCCTGGGCTCGAATCTGGCAGAAGAAATTTCCAACAAAAGGAAATTGCACCAGCTGTTGTAGTTAAATTTTTGATCCGTTAACCATCCGAAACTCACCCGAGGCCCTCGGGACCTCAACCAAACATACCAACAAGTCCTAAAACATCACACGGACTTAATCGAATCCTCAAATCACCTCAAACAACACTAAAACCATGAATACCTAATGAACTTTAAAATTTTTAATTTCTACAAATAACTCCGGAACCTATCAAATCACATCCGATTGACCTCAAATTTTACACACAAATCCTAAATGACATAACAAAGGTATTTTAATTTTCAGAATCGTATTCCGACCCCGATATAAAAAAGTCAACCCCCCGGTCAAACTTCTCAAAAATAAAACTTTCGGCATTTGATGCCTAATTCCTCTACGGACTTCCAAATAATATTCCGGACACGCTCCTAAGTCCAAAATTACCATACGGAGCTATTGGAATCATCAAAATGCAAATTCGAGGTCGTTTACACATAGGTCCATATCCGGTCCACTTTTCTAACTTAAAATTTTCAATTATGAGACTAAGTGTCTCATTTCACTCTGAGTTCCTTCCGGACTCGAACCAACTAACCCGATATAACATAATATAGCTGAATAACATAAAAACAAGTAAGAATGGGGAAAATAGGGTTATAACTCTCGAAACGACCGGCCGGGTCGTTACACAACATTTAAATGGTAATTTATTATTTATTTTTATTATCAAGTTACCTTGAATGCTGGACTTCCAAAATGTTCTGATAGAGACACCCAATCTTCAGGTGTAATATCATCTGGCCTATGAGAAAATCTCTCTTCATCAGTATCATAGAGGGAGTAGTCAGCATGCAGTCGAGTCTTCCATGCTCTAAAAAGCCTTTGCATCGTGTCGATCACAAGAGCTTGCAACACATGTTGTCGCATACCACTAGTTTCAAAATTATCTTAAGATAAATATGTAAAGCTATTGAAAGTAAATATAACGTGTGACACAAAAGTCAATTTGACATTGAAAGTAAATTATTACCTTAACCTTCAACCACATTGCTTCTCCATGTTTTGCAATTATTGCCTGCCAATTACCATCTCTAAAAGAGATAGTGCTTCGCTTAATCAAGCCACAATAGTTAACAATATCCCTAGACCCAGGACCCACAACTCTTATAATGTCATATGGAATGACAATAGAAATTTTACTTCCGTGCTTCGTTTTCATGTCCACTTGTAAAGATTTATATTTTCCTCTGCCTTTCTTTGATTTGTTGCACGAAGCTGTGACGCAAAAGATTCACATAAACCGTTGTTAGTTATCATTGTTATTTTGCTTTATAGAATCACTTTAAGCATTTCAAAAAAGCATATGGTAAGATATTTGTTTCAGTAGGAAGATAAAGTTGTTGAAAATAAGAGGCTAGATTCAGGAAGTTTTGCTCAATAAATATGGATGAATATTCAAAGGCTAGTTTCCAGGAAGCCAAACAGTTACCAACATGTTGAGCATGTAATAGCCAACATGTATTATTTTTACAAATCTTCATATTGCTCCCTGAAATACCAACTGAAATCATAATTCGATTTCAATAGAGAACTAACCTGGGCCACTATTTTCAATCTCCGGAGTTGGATGTGCACTTTCAACAAAAATCTGTGATGAGTGTGACTCAATTGGAAGTCCATGGCGAGAGTTACTTGATCCAGATTCTATTGAAGCTTGTATTTGCGACTGAAATGCTTGTGGCGATGACTGTCGCTGAGATACTTATGGTAGTATTTGTCTCTGAGATACTTGTGGCTGCGTTTGTGTCCGAAATACTCCAATGTTGTCACGTCCACGACCCTTTTCATCCCTTCCACTTCTACCTCGTCCAATTCCTGTCATTTAATTTCCTGCAGCATCATATAAGAAGTATGAATAAAGATTCATATTTTAGCATAACCTATGCATAGTCCAGGAACTATAGAGAAATTTCAGATTGAGTGAAAATATATTGAGAAAAAGAGCCAAATATCGGATCTGCATAGGAAAATCAGCAAGATATATCAATCAAAACAGAAAAGAATAATAGAATTATTCTCTTACAAAGAGAACCAAAACCAGCAAGATATAACAATCCAAATAGAAAAGAATAATAGAACTATTCTCTTGCAAAGAGAATCAAACCACTTAATAAGTTCTAAATATTACACATAAGACTCACTTTAAATGTCCAAATAAGAACCACTATTTATCTAAATCTCATAAAAAAGAGCAGCCAAAAGTTATATAAGAAAACACCACAGAAAGACATAAAAAATATATTTTTTGGTCACTCCACGTCATTGTCCTCTATGTCAATCTCATTTTCTTCACTGTCCTTTGGAAGACTATTCATATCCTCCATGTTCGTATACCCAAAAACATCATGAATCATTTCAGGAATATTATCCTCTTCAACATTTTCATCCTCTACTTCATTATTGTTTGCAACATTAGAATTTTCAACTCTTACTAACACTTCTCCATGCAAGTCCCACACTTTGTAACTCTCCCAAAAGCCCTTACCCAACAAGTCTCTTCTTACTTGGATTCTTGCCTTGAACACGGTATTTCTACATCCTTTACAAGGATAACGAATCATGGTACTCACATTTGGTTGACTGTATGCCCAATCAAGAAAACTGTCCATCCCTTCAATATACCTTATGTCACATCTATTCTTAATATTTAACCAACTTTCATCCATCTTTATTTTCTACAGTAAAAAATCCAACCAATTAATAAGTAAAAAGTGTAATGTGATCAATAATCAAAACAAACAAAGTTATATAGGCATGTGTTGAACCAGGGGCGGATCTATGTATGAAATTGGGGGTGGCACGCCACCCGGTCGTTCGGATAAAGTTTTATATTCATACTAGTATTTTTTACAAAAACGCCTATATAAGGAACAAGTGGCACCCCAAGTCACAAAATGACTGAAGGTGCCATGGTTGAAGTTTTGAAATTCCATGCACAACACCCGGGATCCACACTCCAGATGCTCTCGTTGTTCCCTTTTAACCTTTATTTTCTTTATGTTCTTTTTGTTAATTTCTCTTATTTGTTTCATTTTAAATATTCACTTTTCTTATACAGTTCCAATTTTATTATTTATGTTCCTTTTGTTAATTTCTCTTATTTTTTTCATCTTAAATATTCAGTTTTCTTATACAATTCCAATTTTACTATTTATTTATATTATATATTTGCTTCCTTTATCTTTTCCTGGATGTTCGTATTTTATTTGGATGGATATAATTTAATCATTTTCTTTTTATCCATATAATGTTATTTTATTAATTATAATTTTTTTTATAGTGATGCATCAAAGACATAATATAATATTAATCAGCTACATGTAGATGGAAGGGGTGTATCACATATTCGTTTATGCATAATTTTTTTTAAAATTGGATTGAATAAATTCAAAATGGATCGAACCGAACCAAAGTAATCCAAAACGGATCGAATCGACTGAATGTACACCCCAATTCAATCTTCTTCACTAGTGATCATTTTACATTAAAATAGTGGCACCCGTAGCCATCAAATCCTGGATCCGCCTCTGTGTTGAACTATACCATTCTGGCCGAGTACAAATACTAGCAAAAATACTTCTAGTAAAAAAGAATTTCAGTTCACATATATAACTATACAAAGACTCTCAACCTACATCTCATATAAGGAACAATAACTGCTACTATTAATTATGTAGTTGCTTTACAAAATAAAATAATTTCAGCTGTTACATACAAAAAAATAAAAGATACTACCTATGAAAAGGTTTAGACAGAAATTTAATTACACAAAACTACTTTTATTAGCTTAATTTTAACTTATTAATAATATTCAAAATTCAATGATAAAAAAAAAATCTACACACCCTAGCAGTAGCAGGAACAGAGAAACCAAATAAAGAAAAAAGGAAAATAAGGTAAACATAGAAGTGAGAGAAGCAATAGAAGCTTTTGCCTCATAGCTTGAGTCGTAGAAGCTTTTGCCACTGGCAAAGTCGAAACATTCATCTTTGAACACAATCAAACCCGCTAATAAATATGGACTCAAATACCCATGATTAACCATTCATATATATAGAGATGGATCAAAAAATAAACAGATAAAAAAAATCAATAAACCCACAAAACATCACAAAATTTTAGGAAATAGAAAGAGAAACTAACCCAATTTGGTGTGCAAGTAGAATGAGAAACATGCCTAGGACATGGGTTCTTCGACGGAAATAAAAATTTTGGAAGAAATCATTGTTAACTTCTTGAATTTTGGGTATATTTAGGGTTGCTTTTGAGGGAAAATGAGTTAAAGGGTGAAAATGAGTACTTTTGAGTCTCTGACCCAAAAACGTAGGTAAGATTTGCTTTTTTGTTTATTTTACTTTTTGTCCTTTTCCGGAGTCTTTTTGCTTTTTACCAAAATAAACGTATAGTGGCGACTAAGTTCCCATAATAGACCTTTTAGAGGCGACAAAATATAAATCGCCACAAAAACTTTTGGAGCCAAATTTTTCTTGAGTGGGAATTTTTTTCCAGCCTTTTTGTGGCACATATTTGTTGCGACCTATGTAAAGTCGCTACTAAAAACGTATATTTTGTGGCGACAAATAAGTCGCCACTAAATCTATATATTTTCTGTGACGACTTTGGGGAGTCGCCTCCAAATCCCTTATTTCCGTGGCAACAAATGTAGTCGCCACTGAAAACTTCCTTTCTTGTAGTGTTAACATAAGGGGGTATATTTGAACCAATAGTATTTCATGGCAGGTGGCGTCCCTTCTCCCGTAAACGTGAAAGCCCTTTTCCCATTTGGTTTCGTTGTGCTACAATGAGGGGGAGGCGACCTCTCGCGCCTGAGGGAAGCAATGGGTGTCACATCATCGCCCAGTGTTTCATAACTCTCGTTGGTAGCGTTCATGAGGCTGCTGGGGACGTCACCTGTCGCCCTAGTTCTGTTTCCTTGGTTACCTGCCATAGAAATTTCTATACGTGCAGAGAAAGAGAAAAACTTTGTGGCTCATTAGGTTAGCAAATCCCGTGAGTTGTAGATCTAATGGAAACAAAAAGATTAGCTAAAAAATCAACACAGACGGTGCCAAAATATTTGACCCAAAATTTAGATATAGGTTTAAACACTTAGATTTTCTGATAAAATAGAGTTAATATTATCCAAAAGATATATTAACCGATTTTGTAGCAAGATGATATAAGTATTATCTAAGTAGCAATAAATGGTGACAACATTGTTATATTCAATGATCCAAAAATGAAGGAGGTAGCATTAAATAATAATAAATAGCAATGAATGACATTTAAGTAAATAAAAACATGTGAGTCACCCGAAAAAGGTGATATTCTTTAGTATTCTTCTGAGAATGATGAATGATTGATGAGCCTTCGAATATTCGGATTCTCCTTGGATTGTGGGAGAAAGGTTAGACAAGGATCTTAAGAAAAATATATATTTTGTATGTGTATAATAAAGCAAGAATCTTCAGAGAATGTCAATGTGTTGTCTTACAAATGAGTATTCCATGTCCTCTATAACTATGTCTCTTTCTATTTATAAGGGGACATGTACCACAAAACCCTAACAGTAATGATCTAGAGAATATTCACTGGAATATTCTCTTTAAAATCTTATCTTAAAACTAGCCGTTATTACTCTGTTTAAGAAGAGTGCTCGTCCTCGATCTTGATCTCTGTTGATTCCTCAACCCAGCCCTTCATCTCTTGTTAGATCACTTCGACCTTGAATATGTCTTTTGTTGAAGTCATACTGGTGACACGTGGCACCCCTCGAAGGCCCTCTCAATGCTGATATAGTCTAAACATAACTAAGATAATCTTTGGCCCAAACATGCGTAATGTGGGCGAAGTGCAGCGATAGACACTTTTAAGCTTATTATTTAAAATATATTCATAATTTATAATATATTTAAAGATTAGCCAATTCACCCAAACTCTAGGACTAAGTGTCCTGAATTTGAAAATTCAGGACTTAGTATTCTGAATTTTTGAACTGCTAATTTGAAATTCAGGACTAGTGTCCTGAATTTCTGAACTATTAATTTAAAATTCAGGACATAAGATTCGAACTTCTGGACATAATTTTCGAATTTTAGGACACGATGTCCTGACGTTTGAACTTTGAGGTTTAAAATTCTAGGATGTTGTGTCCTGATGTTTGAACAAAATTGGCTAATCTTTAAATACATTGTGGATATATTTTAAATAACATGCTTAAAAGTGACTACCTGGTGTCATTTCCGCATGTAATGTTTGCCGAGGAGTATGGGAAGCACTAAGCAGTAAGAGGGAGAGACAAGCAAGATGTGAGCTGGGTCTGGGCTTTTTTTTTTTTTAGCAAATGTAATATGCTTTGGCTATAACTTGTAATCAAAATTAATGGGCTAAGCGGTTGTCTTAAGTTAGTGCCCGACATCTACATATGTAACTTACCCAAAAAAGTCCGCCCATAAGCCAATTATATAAAAATTGATCAATTCATAAAATATTACCAATATAAAATTCTATCCATATTAGTCAATTAGCTATTTGTAGCCAAAAAAGGTCAAATTTGTGCTTTTTTGAGTGAATATTGTTGAAATAGATTGGGTACATTTTAAGAAGTTTGAATCTCAGTTTTGGGATGATTTTGTGGAGTTTTGAGGTGTTTTGAATTGAAAAATTGAAGTAGAAGATGAATATGAAAAGACATGATATGTGTATCTCACAGTGTATCATTTGTGTATCACATATGTGTCATATGTGTATCAATTGTGTATATCATGTGAATCTATGTATAACTGTGTGCAGGGGCAAACCCACCTTATAGGATGGGGGTTCAGTTGAACCCGATTAGTTAAAAAAATTAATTATTTTTACCTTGAAATTTTATCAAAAAATTATGAAACTGTTAAGTATTATAATACATGAACCCACTTGTCACTAACAAAAGTTGTACAACGGTGGCAAGTGGATTCAAAGTAAGGCCAGGGTTGTAAGTTCGGACCTTTGCTAAAGCAGCGAATTAACTGTGCCTTTTTACCTAAACGTATATATTATTTCAATCAAGAGATTGTGAGTTCGAGTCACCCCAAGAATAAAGTAGGGAGTTCTTGGAGGGGGGAGCCGAGGGTCTATCAAAAATAGCCTCTCTACCTCAGGGTAGGGGTAAGGTCTGCGTACACACTATCCTCCCCAGACCCCACTAGTGGAATTATACTGGGTTATTGGTGTTGGTGTGTGTTGTTAGGCCTTGATGTTTCCTATTTTGTCTTTGTTTTTTTACTTTTCTTTATGATTTTTTTCTTTATTGAAATCCAATAACAGTTATTCTTATTAAACTCCTTTATTTTACTTCAAAAACATGTAATCTTTTCTACAAAGCGAATTTTTATTTTGGTGCTTTATCGAAATTACTTGTATTTCTTTAATTTAGTTTAGTTTATATTGAAATTGTTAATTTGTGTTATACTCAAAAGTTTAGTTTGGTGTAAAATATCTTTTTCTTTAACAATTTGTATAAATTAGTTTATTTTATAACTTTTCTTTTTCCGTGTCTTTTGTATTTAACAACTTTGTATGTTAAATTTCTTAGAGTTATAGTACGATTTGTAAGTAGGTTAAATATTCTTTGGCTAAATTTTTGAAATAAAATTTGTTAATTTATATAGATAAATTTTTAAAAAAATTAAAGGGCAAAAGTTTCTTTGTTATTTTTTTAAACTTTCCCCTACCTTTTTTTTAAAAAACAAATGTCTTCATTTTGAAGTGATCGGATGAACAAAAAAGAGTTGTGCACAAATTTCCTCTACCGCTGCACTTATCCAATTGACTAACCGTGATTTTTGATTGAACCCGCTTGTATAAAATTTTGGGTTTGTCACTGCCTGTGTGTGAGATACACACGTGATACATGTGTCACAAAATAATTTTTAAACACAATTTTAACTACAAAGTTTGATACCAAACTAGTTCAAATCACCCCCAATCTTGCTCGAATCTTATATATTGCCTAATTTATATGTTTTCAACGAATTTCAACCATACCCATTGAAACAAATCCCCTTTTGCCTAATTTGTTTTACTATTATATATCATTGATAATGAATTCTGACTCCAAGCTAGTCTAATTCACCTTCAAATTTTCTCAAATTTTTTATATCGTTTCATCTATATGTTTTCAACGAATTGCAATAATATCCATTGAAAAAAAAAATTATGCCTATATTTTTTGAATGTTGTATATCATTGGTACTCTTTTGGCTATTTTTGATATTATAACTAAAATGGCGAAGTATTGATAAATAGTGTCTTTTTGGTACCTGTAAGAAAGCATCTCAGCTTTGTTCAGGCCCAAGTTAATACTACTACAAAATGGGCTACTTAAGGTTTGGAATGCTCATCTGTGAAGATTAACAGTGAATTGTAGTATTTTCATCTTTAAAATCGGACAGCTGCAAAAGAAATTAAACTTATCATAAAAATCATTGCCTCACGTTGAATTTTATCATTCAAACTATTCTATTTATGAGATTTTCTCATACGATAATTAATACAATATAGTACTGATCTTCCTTAGAAAGATTGGTTGCTAGTATTACAACTACGAGTACTGTCCAATATTATGGACTCTTTTTAATAAAAGAAATTGGGGGTAGAAAAATGGAAAATAGGGGAATGAGATTATAAGGTAAGGAATCAAACTCTTACAAATAAGTTAAAATATCAAATAGCGAATCAACTAAACTACTAAAAACTTATATGTATGCATGGAGTTTTGAGTTTTCTCATCATTTTCTACCTACTTTCTCTGTGTCTGATAGGAGATGTAATTCAGCATCTGCTGAGTTGTACTTGTTTTTAACTTATTCGACTAACGTTCTTTTTTTTATTTTTTATATACTAGTTCTTGGACACGTGTGTTGCACGTGTATCCCATGCTAATTAGTATAAATATTTTAAAGCGATATGAATATTTTTAGAATAAGCGTGCAATGAGTTAGACAAATTTTGAAGAAGAAAAATGTAAGCTCAAAACTAATTTATGGTGAGCCTACTATGCTTCAACAATACATACTTTATACATGAATATGAGCAATGTTGGCTATGATTTCAAGTATGAGTGACAAACGGGTGGGCCGGGCCGGTCCGAATCGAGAAAGATAGTGACCGGCCGGTCACCAATCCGGGCCGGGTTCTAGATTTTATAAATTGGGCTTAACGGGTCCGGCCCCATCTGGTCAAAAATTGAACCGAAACGGTTCCGGGCCTAAGGGGCCGGCCCGGGTTTATGTAATTTTTTTTATAACTAAATTAAAAATATAAAATAAAAAAATAATCTTATAAAAAGAGCGTTTGAATAAAGGATGCAAAAACTTTAAAATTCTTATATTTGAATATTTCATTAAGAATTTAAGATAATATAATACATTGAAGATGGAAAAAAATTGTACTTATAATTTGCAAGTTCTTTTTTTATTTCAAACTTGCAAATTAAAGTTTACATTTAACAACAATTAAATTAACGAAAAAGAGTAAATTCAAAGTTTAATTATTAAATATAAATCTAGAACTTCAAAGGTTTTGCATTGCCTTAGTAAGTTCTTCATAATCAATATGAACTTCTTGGCCATCTTCTAAAGTGTGAAATTCAGATGGGTGACCATGTGTTAATATATCTCCAAGTTCCTCGTCTTCTGGTTTATCAATATCTTCACGTCCTTGATTTCTTCGTTCCGATCTAATCCAATCTTTGAAACATACTAAAACTTCCAAATCATTGCTTCCCAATGAGTGACGGGTGTCTTCTAGTTGTTGTCTTGATTGACTAAATGCACTCTCTGATGCAACAGTTGAAATTGGCACATTTAGCACGTCCTGAGCCATAGTGGAAAGACCAAAAAATTGCTTTTCATTCTCATGCCACCATCCCAACGGTGAAAATTCCTTATTGCGAGGCTCTGATTGCTTTTGCAAGTAGAACTGAAATTCATCAATGTTCCTGCTACTGGTTTGAGTGGAAGTAAAAGTAGCCCAAATATTATAACCATCAAGATTTTCATCTTCATCCATATTCACAGATACAGTAGAAGTAGTACAATGCATAGTGGGATTAACATTGCCTCATTAATAGTAACATCATTAATTATATTTGCATAATAATTATATAATTATTATAAATAATTATTTAGCTTGTTCATACAACAATACATATCTGGGATTTCAGTTGGTCCAATCTCCATATAACTATATAAAGCATTGATTAATTGGTGACAATTAGACATCTTTATAGAAGGATTTAAAACAACACCAATTAAGTAAATCAGAGGAATTGAAAAGAAATATTTTTTGAATTTGGCTTGCATTGTTTCAACAACATCCTTATATTTTTCTTTCTTCTTAAATTCAGAGAGTAGAAAAAAAAATTTCAGCTATATGTACGAAAGCCATAGTAACAATAGAGTAATATGCTCCAGAAAACTCACCAGTACAATGCGTATTAGCAACTTCAGTTATCGGCAATCTATATTTGTAGCAACATTTTTAAAATAAGTATATATAATTCTATCTAGTAACAATTTCATCTGGCATGAATCTGGGTTTAAGGTTATGCTCCGTACACTTAGTCTTAAATCCCTAATTATAAATTGTCTATTATTTCCTTGAATAACACCCACTGCTCTTCTAACATGAGTAATCCCTGTCGAAAATAAATCAAGGCCACTTTTAACGATTAAATTATAAACATGACCTGCACACCTAACATAAAACTTTTAGTCTAGTGGTGGTTTCAAATGCAGTCTTAATATTGAAATAGCGGCATTATTGTTAGAAGCATTATCAAAACACATACACAATACTATTTTATTAAGATTATAAAATTTATCAACTTCACAAATAGTAGTACTTATAAAAATAGCAGTATGGCTTTGATCTTCATAGTATTTAAAAGCGATAATACGTTTTTGCATACAATAATTATTATTTATCCAATGACATGTAATTGTCAAATAATTATTTCCATTTACAGCATGGCCAATACAAGGAAGGTGATCAAACAAATAGTGTATGTATGTCTGGTATTGTCCATGACATCTAAAGATATCAGATCTACAAGTACTTCTAGGGATACCTTTAAATAAGGGATTATAAATCCTTTGAATATATATAGTCAGATATGATGAAGAAGCAAAAGAAAAAGGTAGACAATCTAAAACAATTATTTTTGCTAACTCCTCACGATCCTTCATTTTATCATATTTCATAAGTCCTCCAGTACTAGGGTTTAGAGTTCCTTGATTTTCATCTAAATCAGAGCCCCATTCTATAGGATGAGTAATTTTCATATGTCTACTAAGTATTCCAGTCCCCCCTAAACTTCCTCCAGTCTTATGTTTAAAATCACATTTACAAAGTTTGCATCTAACTCTATCAGAATTCTCTATTTCGTCAAAATATTTTCAAACTTTACTTGTTTTCCTCCGATTAGTAGTCGGGGCCACAGGTGGTCTACTACTAGCACCACGACCACCATCCATGCTACCAACTCCAACACTACTAGGTGTAGTCTCATCTTCAATTTCTAATTCATTATCTTCTATACCGAAATCTTCCTATAATTTTTCATAATCTATATTATTATCAGGTTATGTTTCAGAAATATGTGTAGAGTCATTTAAATTACTATTAGATGTTGAAGTAGTACCTTTTTTTTCTATTTCCCCGATTAGCAACCTTATTACAAACTCTTTTTGCAGCTTTAAACATATTGTAAAAATTTAACTACTAACAAAAATTAAATATACAAATAAAATACTAAATAAGAGAAAGAGTTGGATGGAGTGCACCGAATTCTGCAATAAATTGAACACTTGATGGTTTTCGCAACTCCAATGTTACCACGAAGAAACGTCAATTGTTCAAAATTCAAACTTCAAATAATACGATAAATTAAATTTCAAAACAAATGAGAGCCAAATAGTTGATTGCAATTTAGGTGAAGAATGAGAGAATGACAATTGAGATTTGAGAATTTAAGTTTGAGAAATGAGAGATGAGTGAAGAAATGAAGAAGAGAGGGGGTGTATTTATAGTTTTCAAATGGCTAAATTAATAATTACTAAAAGTGTTATTTTTAAAAACATTTGCCCAAAAAAGGACCATTCTTGCAATAATTCCGTTGGGCAACAGTCAATTTGAAGATGACAGTTTCCAATGGTCAAATACATTTTTTTAAAAAAAATAAATAAAAATTCCGAAATAGCCGTTGAACCGGTCCGGGCCGGTCTGGTTAACCGGTAAATTTTTTTTATATGGACCAACCCCTTAACCCAGCCCTACCCGCCCCCTACCACTGGTCCGGGTTACTACTGGTCTGGACCGGTCCGAAAACGGGTCAACCCGGCCCGTTAAATATGTTTAGTTTCAAGTGTTACCCGTCTTAAACTTTGTGCCTTATATTAAGAAATTGTAGCCTACTCTTTTTTACAGTCGCGTACATGTCAAGAAGTTATCGAATGAAAGTATAATTTTGTAAAAGCTGTAGAGAAATTCGATCAACATATTTCTTCCTTAATATGTCTGGAAAATCAATGTCAATTTTATGGTGTACAGCTGCATAGAAATAGTAGTTAATTGTGATAGAAATAAATAATAATTGTTGAAATTAATAAATTTGACTCATACTTATAAATCATAATTGCAAGTACATGTACCCTTTGTCTGATTCAAAATTATGAGCCATTTCATCTGTGAATTTGATAGAAGAATATTAGTTGAATTGCATAAATATAATAGTATCAGTAATTTTAGCACAACAATCGCATATCAATGTTGATAGTTTGATGTTTTGATTAGTCGTACTTCACAAAAACTTTACCACTTATATAGATTAAAGAATGGTTCACGCAAATTAATCTTTTGATGAGAATTTAAATATTATCTCATAAGTTTTCAAGTAAAAATTTTCATATTGAAGAAAATATAAAAGATGATAAAATTTATGAATAAAGTATGTAACAACAACACGGAAGTAGGAACCATACATATTTTGTGTGTGCTCAAGTTTGCCACCATAGATACTTTATTGTGCACTTTTATGGAGTATAATGAAGATTGTCAAAAAAACTATAATGAAAAAATATTATAACTGTTGAAGATGAAAGAAATAAACAGTCAAAGTTAAATAACTAAGAAAATTAAACATACAAAATTGACATGCTACAAAGTCACCAAAATCATAATCAAACAAGCAAATAATAACAACACTACAACAAAAAAGAAAGAAAAATAAGATTGTATTATCTATTGTGACATACTGTCTCACAAGAAGGATGTAGCTATGAATAATACTTAAACAATACATACACAATCATTGTTAACATCGAAATTAAGTTTTAATGCAGATAATGAATTTAACGCTCATACTAAATAATAAGGCATTGAAATTAGGACAAACAAATCATTTGATGTGTTTTCTATTTGGAGTAACTAATCTACGACTATATGTGTCACGACCCAAAATCACTAGTCGTGATGACATCTAACTCGACCCGCTAGGTAAGCCAACTAACAGTCAATACAATCCAAATGAAATTGTAGGAAAATAATGAAGAATTATCTGAACTTTTACAAATTAAAACAAGAAGTGGTGGTACAAATCATCAGCTTCTAAGACTTAGAATTTACAAAGTTGATACAAATAATTACACGATCTGTTTGAAAACTACATAAACAGATTAACAAAATCTAAAGCCACAAAGGACAAGTGGCAGCTATATTCGGAATGCACGAACATCTTCAGGGTCAGCTCCTGACATCACCAGCAGCTCCGCTCCAAAAGTCTGCACGCAAGGTGCAGAAGTGTAATATGAGTACAACCGAACCAACGTACCCAGTAAGTATTTTGTCTAACCTCGTCGAAGTAGTGACGATATTTTTTAGTAAAAAGATTTTCACTAATAAATATCTGTACCGAAATCTAGCAATAGAACTATACTACAATATAATAGTATAGAGTACACGAAACGAATATACAAAATAATAACAGAGTACTAGAAGAGATCACAATTCAATAGTTTCCAATATCTCAACCAATTATTTCCTTAGAGCGAAACCAATAAACCACAATAGTCACCCCATAACTTTCATAATGTGAGGAATATACTCTGATATCAAGTCAATTGCACGGCAACACCCTTCGTGCATTTATCTCATCTTCACCAAGTATGCATACAACAGCACCAACCGGATGGCAGAAATGCTGATAACAGTAATGACAAAGTAGGAAATACGCAAGTAGCAATAATGAACGAGAATATACATAAGGGCATCAATAACAGAGTAGGTGGAAAGCATAGAGGTGATGACAACAATCAGGAAAAGGAATGTAACTTCAACTAACTAGCATGGTGGAGGCATAAATACAAATATAACGAATAAGAGGGGAACACACGATCTTTATGCGTTAACACGTAGAAGCATGAATGACTAACACGGTAGAAGGCATGTACTAAGTGCAACCAAAATAGATACGACAAAGATATAATTATGTCAGCAGGAAGTAGGCATGGTATTTGCAAGTTTAGCAAGTAGAAGGTATGAGTGACACAATAAAAAAAATAAGGTAAAGAACAAGAACATGGAATTAACGATAAGTCACATAAGAACCATAAATACAACAATAACAACTCAATGTAACGGCATGAACGTATACACAAAGGAAAGATATCACAACATAATGCATGTCCCTCGTCCTCACCTACACGGAAACACCCATCGTGCCATAAACTCATGATAATTTAAAGCATGATAATATAAATAAAATGGTACGGCATCACCCTTCGTGCTTTACACTCATATAACATGGCATGGCATCACCCTTCGTGCTTTTACTCACAAATAATATGGCATGACATCACCCTTCGTGCTTTTACTCTCAATAATATGGCACGACATCACCCTTCGTGCTTTTACTCTCAATAATATGGCACGACATCACCCTTCGTACTTTTACTCTAAATAATATGGCACGACATCATCCTTCGTGCTTTACACTCTCCCTCACATGATAATGTATAAACAAAGGCACGATATCACCCTTCGTGCTTTACACTCTTCCTTACCAAGCATATGTATATCGATAACAAACAAGGCAGGAAGCATAAATAACGTCAAGGAGAGTGTTTAAACGAATATTCCAAATGAATCCCAATCACAGCTTTCCAAGCCAACAATAGTTTAATAAACCCGGAAGAACCTTATTATTCAAGTATTCCAACAAATCTCACAAATGATCTACAACACAAGTATAGAATCTAGTATCTCAAGAATATTGTTACACCTTCTACTGTTTAATGGAGTTTTGGAGGACAAATAGTGTGGAGAAATACCACATAATGACGGAATGGTGAGCTGGTCGTTCGTCGTTACATTTCTTTAAGTTGTTTGACACTACTTTGGTTGTTGTTTTATGTATGAAGTGATTAGGGTGTGTGGGCTGTTTTGTGGTATATTGTGATGGAGATAAGGTTGTAAAATTATGCTTACATGTTTTTATTGTTGTGTTCTTGTTGTTTTTGGTATATGGTATTGGAGGAGAGCCTAGTTAAAGGGGAGATGCTGCCTAAATTTACGTAAACGAGCTACTAGTTTAAGTTGTGGACTTATCCTTTACTCAACACTGATTTTGAATCTCCTTATGATGTGGTAGATTGAATTGAGTTGTTTAAAGAATTTCTTGGAAGGTATTAAGGACTCAACAGAGTTAAGGTATGTTAAGGCTATCCATTCTTTCCTTTTGGCATGATCCATATGAAACAAACGAAACGTGCAAATGCTGAACTTTCATAAATGACTTTATTCATAGAAGTATTAGGGGTGCCTATGTTCTTGATTCTCCATGTGTCCTATTATTATATACTTTGTTCATGGGTCTCAGAAAAATACGTAAGTTGCTAAAGTTTATTCGAAGGAATATTGATCTTATGACATTTCGAGAAATCTTACTGACTTACTTCATTATGCATTGCATTCATTTATACATGTACATTGACCCTTGACTAGATAGCGTTATATACGCATATATTATATGTATATGGGATATGGGAAAAGGTTATGGCGTTATATACGCACCACCACCTGATTAGCTAGTATACGTTGATGATTTTGCCCACAGTGGCTGAGATGATATGATGGGATGCCCTCAGAGGCTTGATGATGTTATGTATGCATATACCTATGCATGGCATGGCATTTATATGCACATGCATGACATTATAAATTTTCATGATTCATAGAGCTATTCAGAATTTTAGATTGAGTTCTTTACTCCATGTTTCTTTCATATCTTTTATATACTACTGTCATGCCTTACATACTCGGTACTTTATTTGTACTGATGTCCCTTTTGCTCGGGGACGTTGCATTTCATGCCTGCAGGTCCCGATAAACAGGTTGAGAGTCTCCTAGTAGGCTATCAGCTCAGAAGAAGGTGTTTGTGCACTCCACTTGCTCCGGAGTTGCCTATTCGGTCATTATGATTTGAATATATATTGATTGGTATGGTGGAGCTCTGTCCTGACCTTTATGATATTTATGTACTCTTAGAGGCTTGTAGACAAATGTCATGCATATGGATACCGGTATGGCCTTATAGGCCAGTACGTCATATGTATAAGTCAGTATATCAAGTTGGGTCACCCTATATTGAGTATTTCCTCATGTTTTATTCTACTTATCTCACGACAGCCTCTCTGGTTCATTTACCTATGATAGTATGATATGAAAGATACGTTACGTTGGTACTCGGTTGAGTAAGGTACCGGGTGCCCATCGCCTTCCATTGGTTTGGGTCGTGACAAAAGTGGTATCAGAGCAGTTCTGTCCTAGGGAGTCTACAAGCCGTGTCTAGTATAGTCTTGTTTATGGGTGTGTTGTACACCACACTTATAAGCAGGAGGCCACAGGGCATTTAGGACTGTCACTCTTTCTTCTTACTCTAGATCGTGTTGTAGAGCTCAGTTGTAAGAAATTCAAATTCCTAAATTCTATTTTATTCTTTATACAACGATATCTACATCCAGAAAGACAGTTGGTAAGAGATTGAATGTGGTTGTGAAAGAGTTGAGTAAGAGGAACTCGATTTTACGTCATGCTTATGATGAGTAAATGTAAGGCCTTTAGTAGATATGTGTGTACTACGACGTGTTAGCCTCTTGATAAGGAGCCCTAAGGCATGAATATCTATTTATTCCTATGGTAAAAAGCAACAAGAGAATCAGAAGATAGATATAAGTTTCAACAAGTAAAAGAAGCTAGGTGAAGAAGGATACTAGGCACCCAGTTAGTGAAGATTATTTGTATTTACAATTCAGGCAGAGAAATATAAGCATTCTGAGTTACTTTCAACAATAACAAAGATATATTCACTTGACAACACCCATTTCAGTTATGCCCTGTGGGAGCTAACATATATAATTTAAGAGAAGGGTTGGATATCAGCATCCAGCTGGGGTTAGAGTAACCCGAAATTGTGGATGGATTTTTATCATTAGCTCACATTTTCGAGAGATATTACAAATGTGGTAATGGTTCTCCTTGTGAGACACCTAGATGGTGCACTCTAGAATAGTACAATCAGATATGAATACTAGAATATTCAGAAATTTGAGAAGATTGGCATTGGAATCCTAGAAGGGATAAATATTTACCTTTGTATGGCTCTCATCCCTAGTAAAGAGAGAGTGTTAGGCGACCCGAAGAGCCAGTGAGTTGAATCAAGGGGGGCTAAAAGTGAAAGAATGTTTTGAAGAAGTTTTCATAATAAGGTGATAGACAGAAATATTAGCAGGAGAATAAGAAGAAAGTAAATGAAACATTATGAGTAAGATGTGATAAATGGATGATAACGGTAAATCATTAAACCATAAAGTCATGTTCCCATTTCGAGAAATGAGTTGGTGACTCATACGTAATTACTAGAAGGAAAAATTAGACCCCCAGAGTAATAGAAATTAGTATGGGCTAGTGAATAACATAAACTGAACATGAATCCGGGACCGAAGGATTTGATAATAGTTGACATCGTGAGAATTTCAGAGATCGCGTTCTGGGCGATAATTGAATGGACAACAGAAGAATAACTTTTAAAGGTCATTCAAGAAGATGTTTTTCTAAAACAAGCGCTGTGAGCAGAGTTAAGCTTAAAGGACTAAGTGTACCAGTTACACTAGGTGTCACCTTTGTGTGTAAGAAATTAAATTATCCCTGGTACAGAAGGGTTACCGCAAGGTAAGTAAGAGTTCGTGAAAATGTGAAAAGACGCCAAATATGAAAAGGTGAAACATTTATAGGTAAATCTTCATAGCAATAAATGTTAGTACTCCCCTAAATGGGGGAAGATGGTGTGATATGGTATTAAGTCAAAGTTATGTGGTTAAGGTAACTATAGAATAGTAGAGGAAGAAGGTGGTAGAAAGGCAAAAGGAATGAGATTGCATTTATTCAGATCCTACGGATATGATACGACTCCAGAACATTATGTAAGTATGACGACGGGGAGAGGCAATAAGGGTTCCATCACTAGATGTTCTTGATAAATAAGTACAAATGAACACTGGATATGTAAGGAGCCAGTGTGCGGGGTAAGTTAAGACAAAAGCTATAACCCACGAGAGATTAAGCAGAATATAGATATGATAATGGACTAACGTGTAGTTAGTAGTTGATTCAGGAAGAGCCTAGTCATGGCTAAATAAGAGGGTACCAACAAATCAGCAGGTTGTGAAAGATAAACATAGCGAAACCCAACATAGGGAATTCGATCTCGCAAATATTATGACATCGTAATCCTTGAGAAATATTCAGATAGGAGTTGGGGTTGTTAAAGGTACCACATAAATGTTACGAAACAAAAAACGGTGCCATTGAGAAGACAGTCAAAACATTTCAGTTCAGAATCAACCTTACGAGCACAAGGGCGCGGAGGTAAGTAATTACGGATAATTATAGGTGAGTAAGAACATCAAAAATTCTTTCGGGTATACGATATAATAAGCTCACAGCTTCATAGAAGTCAAAGGGTCTCTCTTAAGTACTATAAAGAAAGACTAGCTGAGGGAATAAGGAAGAAGGATTCAACTTAAGCATAGTGACATAAGGAAGAAATGGTCTTGCAACAATAGTCTCACAACAACATTGTATGCACTCCATAAGAAAGTGGAACCTATCGTGGCTAATGAAAGAGAAGAAAAAAAAAATTAAAAGATGATATTTGAGATCATATGAGTTACAGGAAATTCCAGTATTTGTGGGCAATGAGATAAGCCATGTATTCATGCAACAAGTGGCAGAACGACCATGAAAAGTAATTGCTTATGTTTAAAGAGAACTAAGAAAGCATAAGAAGAATTATCCGACCCACGATTTAGAGTTAGCGGTGATTCATGCACTAAAGATGTGGACGTACTATTTGTATGGCATTTATGTTGATATCTATACGGATCATAAGAGCCTTCAATATATCTTCAATCAAAAAGAATTAAACTTACGCCAAAGGAGATGGTTGAAGCTACTGAAAGACTGCGGCGTTGATATTTTATACCATCCGTGGAAGGCGAATGTAGTAGTCGACGCCCTCAACCGTATATCTATGGGTAGCCTGTCATATTTACAGCCAGAGAAGTGTGGGATAGCCCATGAGATTCATCAGCTAGCTAGTCTTGGAGTTCAATTACTGGACTCAGGTGATACCGGAGTTACTATTCAGGACACAACAACATTCTCTTTAGTAACTAAAGTGAAGGAACGCCAATATGAGTATCCTGTGCTAGCTCATTACAGAGATACATCCCCTTAAAAGGAGAATACACCATTTGAAATTATTGGAGATGGAGTCCTCAAATATCGAGGTCGATTATGTGTTCCTAATGTGGCAGGGTTGCGCCAGCAGGTTATGAGAGAATCTCACTATTCGCGTTATTCTATTCATCCAGGAGAGACTAAGATGTATCATGATATCAAGGGAATATACTGGTGGGATGGAATGAAGAAGGATATAGCAGTGTTTGTTGCTTAGTGCCCAAATTGTCAGCATGTTAAGATTGAGCATCAGAAACCCGATGGATTATTATAGGCTATAGAGATTCCGACTTGGAAATGGGAAGTGATTAATATGGATTTAATCATAGGTTTACCTCGTACCCAGCGTAAGTTCGATTCTATATGGGTTATTGTTGTTAGAATTACAAATGTAGCCATTTTCTGTCTGTCAGGACTACTTACTCAGTAGAGGATTATGCAAGGCTTTACATTAGGGAGATAGTACGACTTCATGGTGTCCCTATATCTATTATCTCAGATAGAGGTCAGTTTACAGCTAATTTCTGGAGGTCCTTCCAAAAAGGATTGGGGACTCAGGTAAGTCTTAGTACAACATTTCATCCCCAGATAGACGGTCAGGCTGAACGTACTATTCAGACACTGGAGGATATGCTATGGGTTTGTGTGATAGACTTCAGGAGTAGCTGGGATGTTATCATTCTAGCATTCCAGCATCCCTACGACATAGTTATCATTCCAGCATTCAGATGGCTCTATACGAAACTCTTTACGGACGAAAGTGTAGGTCTCCTATAGGATGGTTCAAGATTGGGGAAACTAAGTTAGTAGGACCATAGTTGGTACAACAGGCAATTGAGAAGATTAAGCTTTTAAGGAAAAGGCTATT
The DNA here is from genome assembly GCA_000715115.1 of Nicotiana otophora. NCBI lineage: Eukaryota > Viridiplantae > Streptophyta > Magnoliopsida > Solanales > Solanaceae > Nicotiana > Nicotiana otophora. The sequence goes on along the minus strand of AWOL01S0043962.1, from coordinate 15,600 downwards.
AGCATCACAGAGTCATCAGAAGTCCTATGCAGATAATCGATGACGAGACTTGGAGTTTCAGGTAGATGACTGGGTATTCCTAAAGGTATCACCGATGAAAGGCGTTATGATATTTGGTAAGAAAGGAAAGCTTATCCTTCGGTACATTGGACCTTATAAGATTATACGCTGAGTAGGCCAAGTAGCATATGAATTAGACTTGCTTTCCAAATTGGAGTCTGTACATCCAGTATTTCATGTATCTATGCTCCGTAGGTGTATTGGAGATCCCTTTAAAGTCATTCTAATTGACGATGTTCAGGTTACAGAGCATCTATCATATGAGTAAGCTCCCATTGATATAGCTTCGGTTAAAGTACTTTGGATTAACAATAATGTGGAGGAGATGACTCGGGCAGCTGAAGAAGAAATGAAGACTAGGTATCCTCACTTGTTTACACTTCTGTAGGAGGATCATACTGAGACATCACAACCTTTAGGTACGTATATGGTACTTGATTCTTATGTTAGTTACTGTTATTGGTCGTGTGAGGCCATTGTGTTATTGATGATTGTGGACCTGTATGGCTTTGTATTGTTGGGTTTTCTGTGTGAAAAGTTGGATGTAGTATTGTTACAGAGGAGACTCTACCAAAATTTCTATAGATTTCTGGGAGTTTAACATTCGAGGTCGAATGTTTCTAAGGGGGGAAGATTGGTATACCTTGTGCGTCCCAAGGTGACGTAATGAATATGAGACTTGTTAATCATGATTTAAATGATTTGAAAGTCATACTATGGCTATATATGATGTTTGGATAGAAAATATGAAGTTTGGGAAAAATCGAATTTAAGTTGCGGAAAAACCGACTAAGAATTTGCCTTGTAATAGAGCTTTTTGAAAAATAAATTTCGTATGCTATATGAGGTCTTTTTGGGACATATTATATACAAAATTTAAGGTCTTAGAATGTAGTTTCCAGTGCTCTTAACCGTTCATTCATACGACATCCGGATAAAAAGATATAAGCATCAGAAAATGGGCGAATGAGAGGGTGCCAAGCTAGCACCTCTTTGACTTTTCAAAAGTTGATATATATGTATTAACTCGTCTTTCTCTTCATTTTTACATATAACCTGACCAGAGAACACTATATAACCTGTCTTTGAGCTCTTTAATAGTGTTTCAAAGAATATTATTATCCCGGGCATAGAATCAAGAAGTGATAACATTAAAACGATCCCTACGAAGTAAGTATCGCTATATCGCCTCTCTTTTTCTTTATAGTTTGAATTTTGGAAGGTACTGCATAGTTAATAAAACATGTAATTTCTGTATTTAAGTGTTTAAATATCAAGGAATGTTGATAAATTCATTTCCTAATAGTTAGAACTCATAGGACGGTGATCGGAAGCCGTGAGTTCGAGTTATTTGACTTGTAGGGGAATGTTTTGTGGGCTGTTTCATGTTGCCTTTGGGATGTATATTTTTCTACTGTTTAATGGAGTTTTGGAGGACAAATGGTACGAAGAAATACCACATAATTACGGAATGGTGAGCTAGTCATTCGTCGTTACATTTTTTAAGTTGTTTGACACTACTTTGGTTGTTGTTTTATGTATGAAGTGATTAGGGTGTGTGGGCTGTTTTGTGGTATATTGTGATGGAGATAAGGTTGGAAAATGATGCTTACATGTTTTTACTGTTGTTTTCTTGTTGTTGTTGTTGGTATATGGTATTGGAGGAGAGCCTAGTTACAGGGGAGATGCTGCCCAAATTTATGTAAACGAGCTACTAGTTTAAGTTGCGGACTTATCCTTTACTCAGCACTGATTTTGAATCTCCTTATGATGTGGTAAATTGAATTGAGTTGTTCGAAGAATTTCTTGGAAAGTATTAAGGACTCAACGGAGTTAAGGTATGTTAAGTCTATCCATTCTTTCCTTTTAGCATGATCCATATGAAACAAACGAAACGTGCAAACGCTGAACTTTTATAAATGACTCTATTCATAGAAGTATTAGGGGTGCCTATGTTCTTGATTCCCCATGTGTCCTATTATTATATCTTCTGTTCATGAGTCTCAAAAAAATACGTAAGTTGCTAAAGTTTATCCGAAGGAATATTGATCTTATGACATTCTGAGAAATCTTACGGACTTACTTCATTATGCATTGCATTCATTTATACATGTACATTGACCCATGACCAGATGGCGTTATATACGCATATATTATATGTATATGGGATATAAGAAAAGGTTATGGCGTTATATACGCACCACCACCTGTTCAACTGGTATACATTGATGATTTTTCCCACAGTGGCTGAGATGATATGATGGGATGCCCTCAGAGGCTTGATGATATTATGTATGCATATACCTATGCATGGTATGGAATTTATACGCACATGCATGACATTATAAATTTTCATGATTCATAGAGCTATTCAGAATTTCAGATTGAGTTCTTTACCCCATGTTTCTTTCATGTCTTTTATATACTATTGTCATGCCTTACATACTCGGTAGTTTATTTGTACTGACATTCCTTTTGCTCGGGGATGTTGCGTTTCATGCCCGCAGGTCCCGATAAACAGGTTGAGAGTTCTCCTAGTAGGCTATCAGCTCAGAAGAAGGTGTTTGTGCACTCCACTTGCTCCGGAGTTGCCTATTTGGTCATTATGATTTGAATATGTATTGATTGGTATGGCAGGGCTCTGTCCCGACCTTTATGATATTTATGTACTCTTAGAGGCTTGTAGACAGATGTCATGTATATGGATACCGGTATGGCCTTATAGGCCAGTACGTCATATGTATAAGTCAGTATATCAAGTTGGGTCACCCTATATTGAGTATTTTCTCATGTTTTATTCTACTTATCTCACGACAACCTCTTTGGCTCATTTACCTATGATAGTGTTATACGAAAGATACGTTACGTTGGTACTCAGTTGAGTAAGGTACCGGGTGCCCGTCGCCTCCCATTAGTTTGGGTCGTGATAAATATCGGTCCTAGCAGTGTATTAATGATTATGCATATTGATGACCGAATTAAACACACCGATGTATTCTCAGAATTCCGTCAAAGTTGACCAAGTTATAATAAGCTAAGTCGTAGTTCTAACATTTAATATATGTTCTTAGTATCTAGGAGTCAAGTAAGGCATGAGGCAAGAGGGTCACGTGATTCTACCAACACAAGTTATAACATAATTTACGCCCGAGCATGGTTAACTCTGGGCACATGCATATATGCTCGTCACCTCATATATGTATTACCCCTTCATTTAGCAAACAATATCAAATAGTAGGAAAAATTCCCTCAACAAAGTTAGGCAAGACACTTACCTCAATTCGGCTAACTCTATACTCAATTTAGCTTTTTCCTTTACAAATTCACCTCCGCTCGGCTCAAACCAGCCAAAGACAACTTAAATACATCACACAATGCAAGGAAAAACAATTTCAAATATGTCTTTTGTTTCCAAATCCAAGTCTTATTCGACTCTCAAATCCTAAATTTTTATTTTTCAAAGTTTTGACAAAATCCCCAAATTTTTCCCTAGATTCTCATGAATTTGATGTTAAATCTTATGTAAAATCATGAAATGTAGTTGCGAATTGATTAGAGGTACTTACATAATGATTTGGTATGAAACTCCCTTTACAAAATCGCCTCCCATCGAAGCTAGAGTTCAAAATATAACAAAATGAAGCTAAGTCTCGAAATTCTCAGCATTTAGCAGGTTGCAAATGTCGCATTTGCGACAAGGGGTTCGCAAATGCGACCTTCGCAAATGCAGACAAAACATCGCAAATGCGACCCCTAATAGACCAAGCCTTCATCGCAAATGCGATGCAGAGTTCGCAAATGCGAAACTATTCAGGCTTCGCAAAAGTGATAACTTCATCGCAAATGTGATCCAGTCCCCAGTAGCCCAGGTTCGCAAATACGAACACTAACTCGCAAATGTGGTAGTCACATTTGCGACCAAAATATCGCAAATGCGATGAAACCAGAACAACACTCAAGGTGCTTACCAAAACACTCTGAAGCTAATCTGAAACTGACCAGAGCCCCGAGGCTCCAAACCAAATACCCACACAAGACTAAAAACATAACACGAACTCGCTCGAGCGATCAAAACATCAAAAATAACCTCTAGAATCACGAATCAGACGCCAAAACGCATGAAGATCAAAGTAAACTTCAAGAACCTCTAGAATCGCAACCGAGCGTCCGAACCATATCAAATCAACTCTAAATGGCGCCAAATTTTGCAGACACGTCACATTTGATATTACGGACCTACTCCAACTTTCGAAATCAGAATCCAACCCCAATATAAAAACATCCACTCCTGGTCAAACTTCCCAAAAAATCCAACTTCCTCCATTTCAAGACTAATTCGACTACAGACCTCCAAATTGCAATCTGGACGCGCTCCTAAGTCCAATATCACCCAACGGAGCTAACAGAACTAACGAAACTCTATTCCGAGATCCAATTCTAAAAGGTAAAACTTTGTCAACTCTTCCAACTTAGAGCTTAAATCTTGAAGTTCATTCTTCAAAATCGATTCCGGATAACTTGGAAACCAACACCATCGATTTACGCAAATCTTAATACATCATGCGGAGATACTCGAGCCCTCAAACTACCGAGAAATAGTGCAAATGCTTAAAACAACTAGTCGGATCGTTACATCCTCCACCACTTAAACATACGTTCGTCCTCGAACGTGCCAAGAGTCATTCCAAAGCTATCAAATCACGGTGTAACCTTACTATGCAGATACCCGGGGGTGATCCCATGTCACCCTGCTCCATATAAGCCTGCCAATGCAACATAACTAGAGATCCTTACTTCAACCTTGGTCCTTAAACCTTAGAACACAATCCCTAACATCCTGAATTCATTACAAGACTCGAATCTCATATCTACACACTATATTAGCCTGAATAAGCTGCATTAGGTCATAACCATAACCCCAAGATGTAATCACACGGTACACCCCATTACTCAGACACTCACAGCAGGAGCTGCTGACCACCATTACTGCCCAAAAACAAATCTGGTGCCGGTGGCAAACCTCATATCGGTTAGAGCCTCGTTCAAAACCTTCATACCCTGCCGATGATGAAAGAAACACGCATAACCTCTTAACCACTCTTCTGATCAATAAGCCAAGAAACTCACTCGTCTGACCAGGGCCATTGCCTAAATCTTCAGCAAAATATGGTATTATTCTTCCAAACCTTCCTCATCCCAATACAATAGCGCAGATCTCAGGTCTAGAAACCTCATATCAGCCAATACAAGCAGCCCCACCGACAAGTATCAACAATAATCATATAGAACCCCACACAACACGGTCCTGAACACCTAGTAATAATTCAGACATGACAGATAACAGTAAGAGAGTTAAATAAGAAGACTATTAAACAAGTTTAAGCAGGCAGGGAAATTTTAGCATTTTCCTATGAACTATTTTCAACAAGGTGGAAGCAAAACTACACGAAGTAAGCATCAGGAGTTACATTTCATCACAGTACCATTGCGGCGTGCAACCCGATCCCATCATATCAATCCACATAGGGTACCCATCGAGCCATAATACTCGGGCTCACTGATCACATGTGCGTCATTATCAAAAATAATAGAGTGCACAAAATATAATTGTGGGAAAAATATTAGGAACACATAATACTGAGAAGGACAAGCACAACTATGGTACAATAAGCAAATCAACATCACCAAGGCTATCTCGCCCATATCGCCATGAGGCCTAAACTGAATTACAATATGCGTACGAAGAACCATGTAACTATCACAACCCGTCATAGCATAAGAGAGGAGCACATAACACAGACCAAGGTGCAAATATCATCTATTACGCCCGAAGATTTACTTGTGGTAAAAGCTGCACATGAGCAATCAAATCCGATCCGATATAGAATACACATCCTCATTGGTCCTACCAATGGGCCCCCAAATCAACTATGGTCATCCCCGAATGGACAAATAGCCCTCCAAAAGTCCACAACCATGAAACAATCTGCTTCTGAGAACTCCAGTCTCCAAATCCATAGAACACACGAATCATCCTACCCGATCCCAACTCCTCCACCCAAATGTCTAACACATCTCTCGTATACAATCATCCCACGAGGAATACTTCTATAATTCTTCGGTGCCACATAACAAAATCTGAATCTCAGCAGTCAACTAACCAGGCGAGCACTGCAATATCAATGTTGCATCTGTAAGTCAAAACACAATGCATCTTCTGAAATGCACACCCTTCTCAGGCAACACCAAGTAGCGATATCATCCATCTAGACATCTGAAATCGTCTGTGTTGTCTAGGAATTCATGACCTCCCCTTCAAAACTGAACCGTGATCCTGCACATGCAAAACTCAATCCCGATAAGTCAGAAACCTTCTATTTGATCTCATCTAGGAGGAAATCCCAATACGTAACATGTTCCTCACACTAGTAGAAAATATTCACCTCAAACCGTGATAAAAATCATCGAGAACCCCTTGGAATCCATTTGCACATAACCAAGCTATCAGAACCGAATCCCTCTAACTCAACCAAGCCACGCAGTTGCCCAAAACCTATGCGCATTGCTACAAAATACCTGTGGAGACCCACCACATCATAAGTACCTAAAGAACCGATCATATCATTATTGTGTTGATCTAATTTACTATCAAATCGCCCTGTTTCCTCTGAGTTCCTTTCAAATTACCCTCAAGTTGATACCCCTCCTTGCGAGAACACCATGATCCTTACCCCAAAGCTCGCCATAAGAGATTATAGCATAAAAACCACACCGCCCAAAGGCCCATAAGCCACTGCATTCCCTCTTAGCACCCCAAAGTACCACAACCGAGACACCCACTCTGAATAGACCTTCTGTGAATCTAAAGTCGTTTCCTCCACCATTTAGTCTTCCTGATACTGAAATGCATAATCCACAATAATATAGAAATACCGCGAGCTTCGATACCATACAATGTAAATCTTAAACTCTAGCCACAACTACTATGCCACCACTTAATCTTCCCGAGTCTAAACTCATCTATAAGGCATGGGAATCAAATCCGTTCCATAATTAAACAACATGGAAAACCTTCCAACACACTCATAACTCGGGACTACACGTCACATTGAGAAAGAAATCAAGCACCTATCAGTCCTTTTTACACCTCAAGCAGACTCTTCTCTTCACATTCAAGTCATCTGAACATAGCCCGCAGTCACATCCTACTCATCATTTAGTCATCCAACCACTCGCCGACCACAAGTTCCACTCATAGGGACACTACTGAATGTATAAGTCCAAAAGCACATGCACACACAACCGAAATTTCCGTGCTCAAGCCACAGTAAAAACACGGCCTCAAGTCTTCCAGACTGACCCATCATCAGCACACAGAAATCACATCTCGTACCTCATCCATGGAATCACAGGCCGTCGATGCTCAGTCGATACCGAGCGCTCACATGCCCATATGAATGCGTGGAAGGAATTCAAAGAGTTATGCTTCAAGCCGAATCATCCGCACGATAAGGAAAGAAAGATGGAAAGTTTATCCTAAATGCCCTGCAACCTCTCGAAGATAGGTATGGACGTCATCATACTGATCCGCAAGACTCTACTAGACATTTGCTCATGACTCGTAGAACCTATGAACCTAGAGCTCTGATACCAACTTGTCACGACCCAAAATCACTAGTCGTGATGGCACCTAACTCGGCCCACTAGGTAAGCTAACTAACAGTCAATACAATCTAAATGAAACTATAGGAAAATAATGAAGAATTATTTGAACTTTTACAAATTAACCCAAGAACTGGTGGTACAAATCATGAGCTTCTAAGACATAGAATTTACAAAGCTGATACAAATAATTACATGACCTGTTTGAAAGCTACATAAACAAATTAACAAAATATAAAGCCACCAAAGACAAGTGGCAGCTATATCCGGAATGCACGAACATCTTTAAGGTCAGCTCCAGATATCACCAGCAGCTCCGCTCCAAAAGTCTGCACGCAAGATCCAGAAGTGTAGTATGAGTACAACTGAACCCATGTACCCAGTAAGTATTTTGTATAACCTCGTCGAAGTAGTAACGAGGCTTTTTAGTAAAAACATGTTCACTAAAACAAATCTGTACTGAAATCTAGCAATAGAACTATACTACAGTATAACAATATAGAGTACACGAAACGAATGTACAAAACAATAACAGAGTACTAGAAGAGATCATAATTCAACAATTTACAATATCTCAACCAATCTTTTCCTTAGAGCGAAACCAATAAACCACAACAGTCACCCTATAACTTTCATAACGTGAGGAATATACTCTGATATCAAGTCAATTGCACGGTAACACCCTTCGTGCATTTATCTCATCCTCACCAAATATGCATACAACAGTACCAACCGGATGGCATAAATGCTGATAACAGTAATGACAAAGTAGGAAATACGCAAGTAGCAATAATGAACGAGAATGTACATAAGGGCATCAGTAACAGACTATGCGGAAATCATAGAGGTGATAACAACAATCAGGAAAAGGAATGTAACTTCAACTAACTAGCATGGTGGAGGCATAAATAAAATATAACGAATAAGAGGGGAACACATGATCTTTATGCGTTAAAAAGTAGAAGCATAAATGACTAACACGGTAGAAGGCATGTACTAAGTGCAACCAAAATAGATACGACACAGATATAATTATGACAGTAGTAAGTAGGCATGGTATTTGCAAGTTCAGCAAGTAGAAGGTATGGGTGACACAATAACAAATAAGGTAAAGAACAAGAACATGGCATTAACGACAAGTCACATAAGAACCATAAATACAAAAATAACAGCTCAATGTAACGACATGAACGTATACACAAAGAAAAGATATCATAACATAATGCATGTCCCTTGTCCTCACTTGCACGGAAACACCCATCGTGCCATGAACTCATGATAATTTAAAGCATGATAATATAAATAAAATGGCACGGCATCACCCTTCGTTCTTAACACTCGCATAACTTGGCACGGCATCACCCTTCGTGCTTTTACTCACAAATGATATGATATGGCATCACCCTTCGTGCTTTTACTCTCAATAATATGGCACAACATCACCCTTCATGCTTTTACTCTCAATAATATGGCACGGCATCACCCTTCGTGATTTTACTCTCAATAATATGGCACGACATCACCTTTCATGCTTTACACTCTCCCTCGAATGATAATGTATAAATAAAGACATGGCATCACCCTTCGTGCTTTATACTCTTCCTTACCAAGCATATGTATATCAATGACAAACAAGGCAGGAAGCATAAATAACGTCAAGTAGAGTGTTTAAACGAAAATTCCAAATGAATCTCAATCACAACTTTCCAAGCCAACAATAGTTCAATAAACCCGCAAGAACCTTATTATTCAAGTATATCAACAAATCTCACAAATGATCTACAACACAAGTATAGAATCTAGTATCTCAAGAATATCGATCGTAGCAATGTATTAATGAAAGCATATTGATGAACGAATTAAACACACCAATGTATTCTCAGAATTTCATCAAATTTGAGTAAGTTATAATAAGCTAAGTCATAGTTCTAACATTAAATACTATGTACTTAGTATCTAGGAGTCAATTAAGGCATGAGGCAAGAGGGTCACGTGATTCTACAAGACACAATTTATAACATAATTTACCCCCGAGCATAGTTAACCATGGCACATGCATATATCCTTGTCACCTCATATATGTATCACCCCCGCATGTAGAAAACAATGTCAAATAGTAGAAAAAATTTCCTCAACAAAGTTAGGCAAGGCACTTATCTCAATTCGGCTAACTCAATACTCAATTTAGCTTTTCCTTTACAAATTCACCTCCGCTCGGCTCAATCTAGCCAAAGACGACTTAAATACATCACACAATGCAAGGGAAGATAATTTTAATTAATAAAAGTGTGATTTTTTATACAATTTCTAAAAAGTCAACCCCGGGGGTTCAAGGGTAGGTCTTGACTACCCATAGCCTCACGAGTGCAAATACGTCTTTTGTTTCCAAATTCGAGTCATATTCGACTCTCAAATCCTAAATTTTCATTTTTCAAAGTTTTGAAAAAATCCTCTAATTTTCCCCTAGATTCTCATGAATTTGATGTTAAATCTTATGTAAAATCATGAAATGTAGTTGACAATTGATTAGAGGTACTTACCCAATGATTTGGTATGAAAATGCCTTCACAAAATCGCCTCCCATCGAAGCTAGAGTTCAAAATAAAACAAAATGTAGCTAAGTCTCAGAATTCTCAGCATTTAGCAGGCTACAGATGTTGCATTTGCGACAAGGGGTTCGCAAATGCGGACAAAACATCGCAAATGCGACCCTTGAGAGACCAGGCCTTCATCGCAAATGCGATATAGAGTTCGCAAATGCGAAACTCTTCAGGCTTCGCAAAATCGATAACTTCATCACAAATGCGATTCAGTCCCCAGCAGCCCAGGTTAGCAAATGCGAACACTACCTCGCAAAAGCGGTAGTCACATTTGCGACCAAAACATCGCAAATGCGATGAAACTAGAACAACACTCAAGGTTCTTACCAAAACACTCCGAAGCTAATCTGAAACTCACCCGAGCCCCCAAGGCTCCAAACCAAATACCCACATAAGTCTAAAAACATAACACAAACTTGATCGAGCGATCAAAACATCAAAAATAATCTCTAGAATCACGAATCGGACGCCAAAATGCATGAAGATCAAAGTAAACTTCAAGAACCTCTAGAATCGTAACCGAGCGTCCGAACCATATCAAATCCAAATGGCACCAAATTTTGCAGACATATCACATTGACATTACGGACCTACTCCAACTTTAGAAATCGGAATCCGACCTCGATATCAAAAAGTCCACTCCCGGTCAAACTTTCCAAAAAATCCAACTTCTGCCATTTCAAGACTAATTCGACTACGGACCTCCAAATTATAATCCAAACGCGCTCTTATGTCAAAAATCACCCAACGGAACTAACGAAACTCTATTCCGAGATCCAATGCTAAAAGGTAAAAGTTGGTTAACTCTTCCAACTTAGACCTTAAATCTTGAAGTTCATTCTTCCAAATAGATTCCATATAACTTGAAAACCAACACCGACGATTTACGCAAATCATAATACATCATGCGGAGATACTTGAACCCTCAAACTACCGAGAAAAAGTGTAAATGCTCAAAACGACTAGTCTGATTGTTACAATATGGAATGTAATAAGAATTTTACCGTGACAATATCAAATAATCTGCAACAAACATATTCTGCACTAAGTACTATAGTGGTTAATTAGCTATGATCCAAAAGTACTTAAGCGAAGTCTACAGTTGCAGCAGAAGCTAATTGAATATACCATGGCAATATTAATATTAAATAATTCGCAAGATATAAGCTTCCAAAGTCGGGTCAGTGACAGCAGAATTTTCTTCTACGCGAACGCCTTTTAAAACACTAGATGATATTCCAAAAATAAAATAGTTATGGAATTTCGATAGGGGTTACACTGAAAAAAATTCAAATTAACTTGAGATAAGCTTATAAATTGGAGATTTGAGGCAGATTGGGAAAAAGGATGACAAAAGGGGACTGACAATATGCTGAAACAGAACCGTAAAGGTGGTGAGAGAACCTAAGGACACCTATAAAAAGGACAAAAAATGAAAAGTAACCTGCAAGGATTTGGAGGGATAAGACCCTCAATTTGATCTACTGCAATTGTAATTTAAGCTCCCCCTCTAGAAAACTTCTGAGTTGGAGTAATAGTCTTCAAAGCTTGTAAAAGTGGTTTCACTTCAAATTTTCTCCAAAATAGCCATCCAGTCACACTTTTCTCACTAGTGCCGCTCTCGTCCTCTAGAGCTAAGGTAATATCTTATCATTCTCTATTCTATTCTCCGTGTATGATGCATGTGGTTGCAAATAATGTTTTTAACATTATGTTGAGAGTATTTTTTAACACTCTTTGCAACCACATGCATCATACACCAGGGACGATAAAATACCTTCTCCTAATCTTCCAATATATAAAAAATAATTAAACGTGAAACTGGAAAAAAAAAATTAACTCTTCACATCTCAAGTGAGAATAGAAGAGAAGGGCGATAAGATATTACCTTAGCTTCAGCGGACGAGAGCGGCACTGGTGAGAAGAGTGTGACTGGGGGTGACTATTTTGGAGAAAAAATTGAAGTAAAACCACTTATACAAGCTTTGAAGACTATTACTCCAACTTAGAAGTTTTCTAAGGGAGAGCTTAAATTACAATTGCAATAGATCAAATTGACGGTCTTACCCCTCCAAAGCCTTGCAGGTTACTTTTTATTTTTTGTCCTTTTTATAGGTGTCCTTAGGTTCTCTCACCACCTTTACAGTTCTGTTTCAGCATACTGCCAGTCCCCCTTTGTCGTCCTTTTCCTAATCTGCCTCAAATCTCCAATTTATAAGCTTATCTCAAGTTAATTTGCATTTTTCTCAGTGTAACCCCTATTGAAATTTCATAACTATTTTGTTTTTGGAATATCATCCATATATTTAATCAATTGTTTTAGTATTAAATATTGTGTTCTAGAGTTTTGGAATAACACTATAAGAAAAGCATGAATTACATGGAGATTTTCCCGGAGATTGAAGTGGAATATTCGCAGATAATTTAGTTTTCTACAGATTTTCCTACTAAAAAGAATCAGATGGAAAAACCTTCATAGGTAATTACTACATGCGAAGTTTAAAATTCCCAAGTACATTGCCTAGGAAGTTTTTACCCGCATGTAAATTACCTGCAAATGTTTTTGCACGAAATACTAAAACATCGCAAGAAACTTTTGGGAAAAATTCGAGAAAAATAGATTGCAGGATTGCACCAGCCTGCGAGGTCTGGCTCGGTTGGGATAGGTTCTATATGTCATTTGGAACTTGTATGCAAAATTTGGATTCATTCCGGATTGGTTATGCTTGAATGGGACGCTTTGTTCGAAGTTTGAAATTTATGAACTTAAGAGATTGATCGATGATTCGTGGTTTTGATGTTATCATGTGTGATTTGAGGCCTCGAGTATGTCTGTAATATGTGTTGGGACTAGTTGGTATGTTTCGACGGGATCCCGAGGGGCGCGGGTGAGTTTCGAGGGTGGTTTCGGACTATTTCTAGGCCAGTTTTAGTTGCTTTTGTCCATAGGGGTGTGCATCGCGATCGCTGACTTTGGGTCGCGTTCGCGAAGAACAAATTGTTGTTTTGGGCAGTGTGAATCACGATCGCGAAAGCCTCTTCGCGATCGCGTCGAAGAAAATTCTGTTGTCACTAACCCGACTTTGAAAGCTTATATCTTACCATCTATAAGGAATTTGGAGATGATATTTTCATATCAGCAGCTCTCCGTCAATTTCAAATATTGTCAACCTACTTAATTTTTTAAAAGAAACATAAGACTGGCACACTTTTCAACTAAGTTGATACATTGGAAAAGGTTCAATCTTAACCATAATCAAATCAATGGAGTATAAAACATTAAAACTCATTGGAGAAATATAGAATCTAAGTTTTGAATTAAAAATAAAGAGAAATGGGACCTAATCATGAATCACGAAGATGTTCCAGCATGTATAAAGACAATACCGGCCTTATAAACGATAAGACTCAACTCTCCTATGACAGGCCAAGAACTGGCACGAACAAACCGGTTAGCAGCAGAGACGCCATGTAGGACATCAATCAAGAGGCCGACGACGAAATCATCAGAGAATGAATCTCCAGCGATGGTAACACGGATGGTACGACGGTGACACTCGGCGAGGTCAAAGTGGTCAAAGCCGGCGCTAGTACCTACGATGTACTCTAAGGAAGGGTAATCATCCAAGGTTTTAGAAGTGACCGGACTGGGACCCACACAGAGCATGAGACAAATCGAGTTGGAGATGTGGAGAAATGATGGGTCGGATTCGTGGAACGGGTCGCGAATCCAGTAACGGTGTCACGATCCCAAATTTCCTCCGTAGGATGTCGTGATGGCATCTAGTCTTTAAGACTAGGTAAGCCTATCAATGCAGAATAATAATAAATATCTTAAATAAATAAATTACAATTCAAACAATTTCAACTCCCAAAACTCGGTAGAAATAAGTCACAAGCTTCTAAGAATTTATTCTCTATGTCTCTATACATCAGAGTCTAAAGCAAACAAGGAAGACAACATAGTAAAATAGAAGGGGACTCCGGAGTCTGCGGACGCTGGCAGATATACCTCGAAGTCTTCTCGTACAGTTAGTTTACTGATGCGTGGTCTGATAAGATGTACCTGGATCTGCACAAAAAGATGTGCAGAAGCGTAGTATAAGTACACCACAGCGGTACCCAGTAAGTGTCAAGCCTAACCTCGGTAGAGTAGTGACGAGGTCAGGTCAGGACCTATTGGAGAATAAATAATGGAATGAAAAAATGTTTAAACAATATTATAAGATAAAATGACAATGGAAATGAATCAAGCAGTATATCACATTTAATTACATCAAATAATGGCAAATAATACCTCGTGAAAATAAAACAGAATTCTTTTCAACTTTAAGAAAATCACAACAATAATCAAAGGCAACTGCGGCCATAAATCAATATCAACAAGGGCACTCCCGAGGTACCGCCTCGTAGTCCCAAATCATAAACAAATTCACAATATCTCATTTCCTTATCTCACCACGGGAGCCTTCATAATTTATTTTAAAGAAAATATTTTTTCCGAAATAGCATACCGCGTTTTAGCCATCCTTATCATACATCATGACTTCTAGTAGTTCTTCCTACTAGCCACGCGTATCAAGCCACCCTTATCTCACCGCATGCGTTTCAATATCGAGACCTTATACCACCGCATGCATATCAATATCACAATATATCACAATTTGCACCTCAGGTGCTCCAATAATTTAACTTGCCAAAATAATTCAATAATAATATTTTTTCACAATAAAGAGCTTACGGCTCATGTCAAAATAATTCAACAATAATATTTTTTCACAATAAAGAGCTCACTTCTCCATCACAATGAGTACGAAAATCTTACAAAAATATTCAGGAGTAAATAATTCAGGAAAATAATATTTCAAAATCTTTAATACGTTGCTTCAATATCAAGTTTAAAAAATGTCAAATACTACAACTTTTATGTTTTAAAAATTTTCTGCTTCCTTATGAATTGTGAGATATAAGCTTCCAAAGTCGGCTTCACGCATCAGAAATTTCTAGTAAAACTGCTCTACCAGCCTTCATTCAATCTATCATAACTTTCTATACAAATGTCCAAATAATAAATGGTTTAATTGTCTTGAAACTAGAATCAAATTAATACAACTTTCATGTTTTGAAAAGTTTTCGATTCCTTATGAATTGGGAGATATAAGCTTCCAAAGTTGGCTCCACGTACCAGAAATTTCTGGCGAAATTTCTGCAACAGAAATTTCTAGCAACCCTCTTTGTCCGAAATCCATTCCGTTTACCTTCCGAAATCCACCCGAGA
>AWOL01S0043961.1:0-12111 GCA_000715115.1 Nicotiana otophora | reverse complement strand
AAGGGTACATACGTAGCCAAGGCACTGGAGGAAGCAAGTTTAACTGTCATGAGGACGACATGCACCAAATCAATGGCTTAAGGTGTCTTATGACCGGTGTCCTACGAGCGATAAAGGTCAGTATCATGGATCATCGGAATGTGTCCTATGGCTTCGCGCCAAGTGAGGGAGTCCACTATCAACGATCAAATTGTTGGGTCATGTGTTATATGAGTTTTGGCCCGAGATATATTTATGTTGTATTGAAAGGTTCTCCGAAACTTGTATATGATTAAGAGCTGAGATTTGTATGGGATGATGCTGGGACTTGCGGTATTCCCGCGTCCTTAATAATTCTACATTTCCGTATCAACGGGGTCATGGAAATAATTTCAGAATACTCGGGGTGTTCCAGTAAGTTCTTACGATGTACCACCGGCACAGGATTCCTAATTAGTTATTTCAGTTATCCGGCACAGACTCAGTACGAGCAACCGCAACCTCAGAGGGGTTGTTATGAGTGTGATGATACTAGGAACATCAAGAGAAATTGTCCCAGACTTGGGAGGGGTGGATTTCATTAGAGCACTCAAGCTGCAAGCTTTATTCCAGTCAATACTCCACGTGCATAGCCAGTTAGGGTTGGAGGACAGGCGGGTAGAGGGAGCCTAAGAGGTGGAGGCCCGACCCGTTGTTATAATTGCTATGAATTGGCTGAGGCCGATACACCAGATCGTGTAGTTACATGTATGATCCCGATATGTTATAAAAGGATATATTCCTTAATTTGATTCGGTTCTGAATTTTAAGGCGAGTCCTCCTATTATGCTCCGCTTATGGGTGAGCTTTGTAATTTTGTGACCCACATATATGTTTATCCCTGTTGGGAGATTTAAAGACGTGAGCTCGTGTTTGTCATTTTTATTTTTGGGCACCATTGAGGGAAGTCCAAAAATAATTTTTATTATTCATTACAGTGGGTTTGATATACTTCGGAATAATTGATTCTAATTTTATGAATTATATGCCCTACCGATATGAGGGTTCATTATGTGTTATGAAAAATGTTACGAAATTTATTGAAAAGAAGAAAGAAAGGAAATTAAAATTTCAGTTGGCACAATGTGCAAAATACTTGTGATTCGGAGTTGAGTACGATATCCTCGCATTTTTATATGATGTGAAATATTTAAACCGGGCTACGAGCCGCAGTGGAAGTCATATAAGGACGAGGTCCTTGTGGTAAAATATTTATGAGTTTAAATTCTCCCTTTGTGAAGTTTAATTCGTACTATAGTACTAATAGGGAGTTATGCCTGATAGGCTTATGTGATAATTCTTTTATGTGTTTCTGTACCATAATTGTGCTATAATTATTGAGTTTTAGCCTACGAGGTGAGTGCCCAGGTAGCGTTAAATATGACTCGTTAAGTCAGGTAAATAGTTATGAGGTCTTCATGCTTCATATTTTGCTGTTAGTGTTGTGAAAATTCGAAACGAGGTTTTGGTTAATATGAGGTAATTGGCAATGTTGTAATCGATTATGAACAATTATTAAGACCAGAGATGTGGTGATGGGCATACATATGATGTGTTTCATGTCCTGATATCATTATGATAATGCAGTGCTTTGCTGAGATTAGTGTTATTGCTATATACATTGTGGTGCTTTGTTGGGTTGTGGATGTATTTTTAGGAGTTGTTTTGGTGTTACTCCGCCAGGTGGATAGGCCCAATTACAAGGGAGACTCTGCCGAAAATTCTGAAACATTTGGGAGTTAGTAAAATATGGGGGATTGAGACGTGCAAAAGAAGAGATAAGTTATGTTGTGTGTTTGGGGGCGAATGATCCTAAGCGGGAGAGAATGTAACACCCCAGAAAAATTTTGAAGTACTTCAACACTATCAAGAAAGTTGATGTGTGCGTACGCACGAGTTGCTATAGCCAGTTGAGACTAATACTGTGCATTGTTATGAAAAATCAGGCCTTTTGAAAACGTTTTGAGTGTAAGAAATTGGTCTTAAAGTTTATAAATATGAATAAAAGAAATAATCTCAATTGAGATGGTGTTGTAGGGCTTATCTCAAATACGGTAGCGTGGGATCAACCGTGAGTGTATGTGTAAAAGTAAAATCATTAATTTGGTAACCTCAGAATAAATCTTAGCACGTTCGAGGACGAACATTTGTTTACGAGGTAGAGAATGTAACGACCCGACTTGTCGTTTTAAAAACTAACACCCCGTTCAATGACTTAAGGTCTCGAGCAGCTTCGCAATATGTATTATGACCCGCGGGTGTACTCGAGTTTGATTTACTGAATATTCGGAATTAAATTAAAAGAACAATCCTTATTTAGAAGCTTAAATGGAAAGAGTTGACCGCAGAGTTGACTTTTGAGTAAACGACTCCGAAATGGAATTTTGTTGATGTCAATAGCTCCGTATGGTGATTATGGACTTAGGAGCGTGTCTGAAAAATTATTTGGAGGTCTGTAGAGGAATTTGGCTTGAAATGACGAAAAATGAATCTTTGAGAAGTTTGACCGGGGGGTTGACTTTTGAATATCGGGGTCAGAATCCGATTCTGGAAATTTGAATAGTTTTGTTATGTCATTTATGACTTGTGTGCAAAATTTGAAGTCATTCCGAATTGATTTGATGAGTCCTAGCGTCGTTTGTGGAAACTTAAATTTTCAAAGTTCATTAAACTTGAATTAGGGTATGATTCGTGGTTTTAACGTTGTTTGATGTTATTCGAGGTTTCGACTAAGTCCGTAATATGTTTTGAGACTTGTTGGTATGTTCGGATGGGGTCCCGAGTGGCTCGGGTGAGTTTTGGGGTGGTTTCAGACTATTTCTAGGCCATTTATAGCTGTTGGCTTTTGGCTACAGCAGTGTGCTATGCGATTGCGTGGAATTGGCCGTGATCGCGAAGCAAAAAATGGGGGGAAATGGCCAATGAATCGCGATCGCGGAAGGCCTTTCGCGATCACGTAGAGAAAATTTTCTACTGCACTAACCCGATTTTGGAAGCTTATATCTCGCAATCTATAAGAAATTTGGAGATGATCCAAAAATAAAAGTTGTAGCCCTTTGTGTCCAATTTTTGGAAAATTAAACCAATTATTATTGGGAGTTGTGTACCAAAAGTAATGGTTGATACACTACAGGCTGTCCGGGAAGCGTTTGAAAATCGCGAAGAACAAATTTGTGTTGCACAAGGCTGATTTTGGAAGCTTATATCTCGCAATCTATAAGTAATTGGGAGATTACCAAAACATGAAAGTTGTATCTATTGGTGTCTAGTTTTCAGAAAGTTAAACCATTTATTATTTGGAATTCTGTACAAAACGTTATGACCGTTATACTAGAGGTTGTCCGAAAGAAGTTGGACAAGGATGTTGGGGAATTTGTTCTTCGCGATCGCGGGAGAATGGCCGTGATCGCATAGAGTAAAAAAGGGCTGGAAAATTTTTGTTCTTCGTGATCGCGGGTGTTTTGCCGCGATCGCATAGAGGAAATGACTGGGCAGCAGATTTAAGTTCTGAAAATCCATATCTGACAATTTGGAGCTCGGGGAGAGGCGATATTCAGGAGATTTTCAAGGAAAACATCGGGGTAAGAGTTCTTAACTCAATTCTGATTAAATTACACGAATATATTATTATTTTTATTATTAAATTAGTATTTTGTGTTGAAAATGGTAGAAATTTTATAGACTTTAAATTGAAGATTTGGAGGTCGATTCGTTATCAGAATTTGATAAAATCGGTATGGTTGAACTCGTATCAGAATGGGTATTCGGATTTCGTAAAAATTACCCCGGGTTCCGAGAGGCGGGCCCCGCGTTGACTCTTTTTTGACTTTTTAGAATAAATTTTCAAGTCGACATTTTATTATCCAGAATTATTTCCGATGAATTTTAATGAAGTTATACAATTAATTTGAATAGATTTGAGCTGTCCGGAGGTCAATTCAAGCAAAAAGGCTATTTTGTAATATCGACATAACTTCAAAAAGTTAAGTGTCTTGCCTAACCTAGAGTGGGGGAATTACCCCTCAGGCATTGAGTCTTATTTGAAAATTGTGTGATTGAAAGCCGTGTACGCGGGGTACGAGTACGTACTCAGGCTTATATGTGCAAAGTTTTTTGGTTTAAAGTTTTAGGCATTTTTATGTATTAAATTGGATAATTGTTGGCATTAGTAAATTCTTGAATCACTACTAGAAAATGGGCCTATGGCAACAGTTCGCAAGCCGTTGCCATAGAGTGGATATGAGTAACGGTTACAACCATTACAATAGCATTTGGGGTGATATCAGCACACTTTAACTATCCAACCGTTCCAATTGTAGTGGAACCGTTGCCATAGAATATTTTTCCGCAACGGTCTGTACACTGTTCCAAATGAACCCCATTTGTTTTTTATATATTTTTGATTAATTTTAATAATATAAAAGTTAAAATAATTATTTCCCCTTTTCTCAGCAAACTCACCCACCGGTTTTCATTAGAACGACCCATCTCCTCCTTTTTTCCTCTCAAAATTCATTCCTCAAAATCCTCTCTTTAACTCCTAAAATCCAAATCCAGAAATAGATTCATCTCAAAATCCTCTCTTTCCCTATAGATTCATCTCCTGATAGATTCATCTCAAGGATAGTTGCTAACCTTCCCTAAATCCCCAAATTCCAAAATCAATTTTATGGTCGAATCGGAGAAGCTGTCCAAACAAATATGTAAAATCTTCAGATAAACCACACTCCAAAAACCAAACTCAACAAGCAGAGCAATTTGATAAACCAGAGATCAAGAAGAAGAAAATACAAAGACAATATAGAAGAACAAAGCTAGGTTTTCGTGAAACAAGCGCGATTCTTGATTGTAGAGATTCTTTAAAAAAGGCGATTGTTGTTGCATGTCTTCTGATTATTCTGAGAGGTATGTTAATCTCATTCCTTTTCTTCACTTAGGTGTTGTTGGAATTACGATTTCAATATTGGTTTATTTCTTGTGCTGTTTGATTTCAATATTGTTTCTTAATATTTGATTAGTTTGGTTAGATGGAATTTTATTTCTTGCTCCTTTTCTCTGTTACATTGCTCTTCTTTTCTATATGTATATGTAATTGGAGCCGAAAGTAACTTTTATTTAGTACCAGGTAATGTTATTGGAAATGGGAGAATGTAGAAACTGAAACTCAGAATTCTTTACCAAGAATATATATCAGTTAGGACAACTGAACTGGACAACTCTGTATTCATTGGCTGATTTGCAGAAAATGTCCAAAACCAATACCGAGAATCGCAAAAAGTTGAAATATCCACACACTGCTGGCAAAAGAAGTTTTGCTCGAATATGCGAGGTTTGATATTTCTTTTCTTATTATTCTTTTAAATATGAACTTACCAACTTTAATCTGAAATATTTTTATACCACTTTTTATATAATCAGAAAAAAATAAAGAAACTTCTGAACCTCTATCAAGCAAGGACATCTTTGTGGCTACAAGAAAAAGAAAACCTGATCGAGTATACAAGGCCTCGTATGCGGATACTCTTAATAAAATTGTACGAGTTATTAATTTAAAGTTTGTTGTTATCATTTGTCTGTTCTTAGTTATTGACTCAGTGTCATATACTTTCTGATTTAATAATTACTCAATTTGGTTTTGTAGGCTGAAATGGAAAGAATACAATCAACACAAGAAAGTGAAGATGGCAGTCAATCAGTTGATCCATTTGCATAAGTCATGAGACCTGAGCATCCATGTCTCCTAAGATTGTATGGACGTGGGGTTACCAAGACTTCCTTAAAAAGAAAAGTGGGAGATTTTGGACCCTCTTTAAGTTCTACTGATGAGATGATGCAGCAAAAATTGGAGGAAATAGAACAAAGTATGCAGCAAAGAATGCGGGAAAAGTTCAACGCACAAAAAGATGCCATGGAACTACAAGTTGCAGTTAACATCATTTCACAACTTAAGCATCTGAATCCAGATTTACGGGTTGATCCCAGCATGCTAGCTTTCAAAGCTCGTTCACCTGGAGAAGCTTCCTCTGCACAACAAGCTGCTGTGCAACTAATCAATCGTCTATCTACTGGGAGTAATAATCAAGGTCAGTACGTACTCCAAATGTTACACCCCTTCTTTTCTTTATTTCTTTCTTATTCTCCTCCTTCTGCTTCTTTTCTATCACTGCTCTCTCTCTCTCTCTCTCTGTTCTATTTTTTTCAGAGGGAAGTTAGTAAGCTGCCTAAGTCTAATTAGTCTAGTCATTTTTAACTTTGTCTCCGGCACTTTATCGTTGCGAAATTCTGTGGTTGCCTTGATGACTCTATGTTATTGTATGGTTCTTTGTGTGTTGTTCTGGATATAATATCTTTCCTATTTACTTGTACCAAGAAAGAAAATTTACAGCTCTATGGTTAATGAAAATAAAGCCACAGAAACATCTCAAATAATTAAAACAGAGAAAGAGGTGTACCATCAAACCGGATGAAAATTTATGCCACTTGACAGGAACATTAATCAGGGATGGCGGATTGCAGAAGTATTCCTGAGTTAGCAAAGCTTAAAATTATAAAACAAGATAGGAAGGTGGGGGAAGCACATGCACAGATCCTGTCAAAGATACTTCAAAGATAGTGATTCATACAGAAATAAAGGTTGTCTGAATTTATCAAGAGATAACACCTTAGAAGATCACAAGGAAATAACTTCAAAATTAAGTTTAGAAGTAGCTCTTTTTTTTCCTACCCCCACCCCCACCCCCACCCTCTTTGTGTGGGGGTCCGAGGGGGCGGTAAATCAAGTTTAACAGAATCAAAGAGCTAGAACATGATCCTATCAAATCAGCATCCTTTATATCTCCCATGTGCACTGTATAAGCAAATACTACACAAGCTTTTGTAATGCTTGGTGCATAAGCACAGTAGAATTTAACAGTATAGAAGTGCTTGCTAATATTATTGAGTTGGGTATTTGAACACATGAAGAATTGAGCTGAAGTAAGCTCAAAATTTTAGCTTTGCTAATGTTCATTAATCTTCTCAAGTTTGTATAATCCTGAGCGACAAAGATTTGTTTTTTTGTTGATTATTGGAGAGATATAAGCTGTTTTTCAAGCCCATGATCTTGAAAAAAGCAATTTCTCAATTCGAAAGAGAAAAATGAACAGAACAGAACAGAACTGATGGACTAATTATCATGCTCTCAAATGTCATATTCAAGACTTTGCCATCTGGCAAAGCTAGAATTTTGAGTTGGTATTTAACTTGTTTCTTTCTCTCTGTCGGATTTGTTACATGCAACTGACTATCATACATTTGAAAACTTTGTGCTTTATGCATTGTTTATGGACCATACCCATTCTTATAATGATAAACCAACCCTTAAAGGATAATGACTTTATTTATCCTCTTTTGTAGGTGGAGCAATTGAAGAAGGGGAAGATGGAGATTGTGAAGATCTAGACCTTACTTAAGAACTTTGAATTGTTGTCCATGTTTTAGGAATCTTTTGTTATCAACATTTGAAACTTACTCTAACTCTTGAAGTGTTGAAATGTAAAACTTATGTGATTGGGTTAAAACATTTTGGTTTTATGGATATATTAGCTTGTTGGAAAATATAGATTATGAAGTGTTTTATCTTTTTATTTATATAAATTTCAGGTTATTACAAATTATTATATATGTAAATATTCATTTACAACCAGGGCATAATAGTCTAATAGAACTGTTGCAATAATCTTGCAAACCGTTCCAATAGGTCTTACAAATCGTTCCAAAATGTGCGACAAACTGATGTAATAGGTAGTTAAAACCGTTACAGTAGCGTAATGAAACCGTTAGAATCTGTAAATAAACATTGCCATAGCTTTTCCAACCGTTGCAATAAATTATATGGTAACGGTTTCCAACCGTTGCAGTAAATAATATGGTAACAATTTTCAGGCGTTGTAAACTCTATGATAACGGGTTTTAACCATTGCGACTGGAAAGAATACTCGTTGCTTCAGGCAGAGGAAAAACCATTGCGATAGATCGCCCTCTAACAACGGTTTAGATAAACGTTGCAAGAACCGTTACTCTAGATCTATTGGCACGCTGGACCGTTCCAATAACTCTATGGCAACGGTTTACCTGTCTGTTGCAACGGTTTTCCGGCTGTTGCCATAGGCTCATTTTCCAGTAGTGAATTATCACGCCTCATTCTTTATTTGTCAAGTTTTTATTTTATATAATAATTTGGTGTTATTGTTACTTGGATTTTATGTGAATTTCGTGTGTTTGTTGATTTGATATTTTTCTTGGAACTAAATTCATGATGGAATCATTATCTGCAAGTATTTATTAAATAAGTTTAAATTGAGAAGTTAATATAATTATCAAAAATTTGGATTAATGAAGGCGTTACCCTATACTGAGTATTTTTCACCTCTGTTGATTGTTTTGAGGTTTTATATACGTTGTGTGGAGCCTTGGGCTATTTGTTGAGAAATTTATTGATTCTGCTACATATTTAAAATTTGGTTGTGGTTAGTGGCCAATTGTGATATGAATTGTTGTATTATGTTGTGGTTTAAACACTCTTCTTGATGTTATTTATGCTTTCTACCTTGCTTGTTAATGATATACATGTGCTTGATAAGGAAGATTGTAAAGCACAGAGGGTGATGTCGTGTCATTTGAGAGTGTAAAGCACGAATGGTGATGCCATGCCATTTGAGAGTGTAAAGCACGAAGGGCGATGTCGTGCCATTTGAGAGTGTAAAGCACGAAGGGCGATGTCGTGCCATTTGAGAGTGTAAAACACGAAGGGTGATGTTGTGCCATTTGAGAGTGTAAAGCACGAAGGGTGATGCCGTGCCATTGAGAGTGTAAAGCACGAAGGGTGATGCCGTGCTATTTCATTTGTATTATCAGGTGAGGATGAGTGTAAATCATGAAGGATGAGTGTTGTTGAGTTACGTCATGTTTTGAATGGAGCTGTTATTATTTCTAAGGCAAGCCAAGAGTAAATTGGGAGAAGTTGGGTCGGTTAGTAATGGTTGAAGCAGCATGATTGTGGCAATGATTAGTTCCTTCGACGTGTTAAGTTATACATGTAGTTTGTGGTTGTACGTGTGGGCTTGAAAACCACGATAATTTGATTGATTTGGGAGGTATTTTATTCAAATGGCCTTGTTGTGTAAATGGATTCCAGAAGAGTTATGGCGGTTTAGACCACGACTTGAGGTTTGTATGTTCTGCGATTATGGGAATTCAGGTGCATGTTGCAATGGCTCTTCTGAAATGAGTTAAGTGAAAGGTTTCTAGCCAATGAAATATTTATTCTACTAGTAGTTCAGGGATTATGATAAATTCTTGTACTCTCGCATAGCGGCATGATAGGTGCAGTGAGCGGCATTAGAATTGGAAGTTGAGGATCAAGGTTGCGGCTCGGTGTTGATGAGAATGTCACAAGCTCGGATGAGCAGGGAAGAATTCAGTTGTTCAGAGTAAGCTGGTATTTTCTTTGGTGTCACCTAAGACTGGTGTCATGTGTAAGAGGCTTTGTGTATTGATTGTGAACACGTAATTTTTGCCCTACGAAAATATTCCTACGAAATTCACAAAAAATAATTTTCTTTTAGTTGTTTTAATTTTTATAAAATATTTAGGACTTTTTATTTATTTGTTTGGTTACAGTTACTTGTTTCTTCGTGCATATTTAACATCTTAAAAAATCCTAAAAAATCATAAAAATGTTCAAATCTTTGTTTTATAGCATTTAGGTTTTAATTGTATTTTTAGGATTTAATTACATGTCAATTGCATTTGTAAAATATAAAATACCAAAAATACTTTAGACACTTCTTGCGTAATATTTTTCAATGTTAATTAAAGATTATATAAATTAGATTGAGTAGGTTAATTATGCAAAGATTGATTTTAATTAAAGTTTGAGTTTAAAATGACTAATTTTGCAAAGTTTAAGAAAGAAGAGGGAAAAGGCTATTTCTAGTGCTCAGACCCGGTTTTGGGCCTTTGTATTTGGCCCAAATCTTTTAAGAATCCACCAGCCCAGTCTTCAATTACCCTCCCCAGTCCAGTTCCCTCCTTAATTCCCCAAAACGACCTCGTTTTCTCCCCTTTCAATCTAGATCCTTCATCTCAACTCGATCCAACGGTCGCAAACTAACCTCCCCTTTCCCTTATATCTGTTTGAAACCCCCCAAACCCTAAGAGACCTCCTCATTCTGCCATTTATCTCAAATCTCTAACCCTAACCGTCTTCATTTCCTAACCACTCCTGTCGGCGACCTCTACTCTTGTCGGCGGCCTCCTCTCCAAACAACCCTAAATTCATGCCCCATACTCCTCACCTCACTCTCATCACTAACCCACCATCAATTTCCCAAAAGTTCCACCCAAATCTCTTAATTTTCAAATCTCAGAACCATACCCTAGCCGGCATGCAACCAGTCTTCATGACCTTGACCAATCCGTCATCTTTTACGGTTGAGACTCACATCAGTAGAAAGCTCTTGACAAGAGCTGTCCACTGATGTGAGATTCATTCCGTTTCTTGGAGGTCACGTTTTGGTCAGATGGGTTTTGGACCAGCCAACTTTTCTCGGGATTTTTCTGGCATATATAATCTATTTTTCATCTGTTCCTCACTTTTAGTTATTTGCATTAGGTTAGAAGTTTTTGTTCTTTTCTGTCACTTAGTTTAGATTTACTTAGGACTAATTTCTTTAACTGATTTTATTTAGTTATTTTAATTAAAATACTGTTAATCTAGTTAAGTTGTTTGTTTGTTTGAATTTCATTTGGTCAAGACTCAAATTTGTTAGAGGTAGTTTAGCAGCGATTGTTATTAGTCTTTAAGCATGATGCTTAGGCAAGATTTGTTAGTTTAAATTGCAATTTTATTTTCTTAGAAATTAATTAATTGCTAAATATTTTGTTCTAATTAATCGGTCTTTTCCTAATCAGTTTTGATAATATCTGCCTGTTTTAATTAGGATCTAAATGTTAGTCTGCTTTTAGGAATAAGTAGTAATTACCAGAAATTAATGGAGGCTAAGAGAATATGAAAACTTAGGGAATCTCAGTTAGTTATGTAGGAAGCTTCTAGATAAGGATTAAAATGCAAAAGATGTAGCAATTAGGTTAAAATTGGGGTTTAAAAGGGGTAATTTCAAAAGTTAAGGGGGTGGAAAAATAGGAAGGAATCTTTGGAATTGGGCAGCTATCCATTTCTGTTAATAACATATGCCTTCTCCCCTGAGTTTCAACTGACATATTCTCCTATATTCTCTTCCCTTTTTCCCTAATATAGGACACCCCCCACACTCTATATAACACACTCATTCTATGTAGAAAAAGGACATTCCTTTCTTCATTTCACACTGATTTTTTTTTCTTGAGTTTCAAATTAGATAGAGAAAAAAAAGGAATTCAAAGTTGCTTTTCTTTCCATTTTTCTACTGATTTTGTTTCTATTATGTTGGGATTTCGAGTTGCTGCTGATTTTGTTTTTCCTGAGGTTCTGAGATCCATTTCATTGTTTCAGACTTTGGTTTGGTTTTGTCTAGCTAATTTTCTGCATTTATCTGAGATTTGGGGTTGTTTCTTCTAGTTCATCACTGCTGAGCTTCAGTCCCTAGTTTTCCGACCTTTATTTGGTCCTTTAATTGCTGATTTTCTGCATTTAGGTATGTCTACATTCTGTACTTACTTAGTTTGAGTCAATGAATAACCATCTATTGTTTTGGTGCTCCCTCATGTGTTCAATTGGTCTAATGTTTATGAATGTCTATGATTCCTTTAGGTGTTGATGTCTGCTTTACTGATGTGTGTTGCACATTTTACTTAGACTTACTTTGGAACATAAGTAATTGTAAAAAATCAGTGTTCATGTAGTAGTTCGATTAGTTGATGCCTATTAATGTAATAAGGTACATGCAGTGTTTTAAAAGGCGTGGGCGTAAGACGAGGCGTTTTACATATGGCTCAGCGAGACGTAAGCCCCGAGGCACGGGGCATAAGCCCCATAGGTATTTAATTTTAAATATTTTATAAAATAATATAATGACAGTAAATATTTATAAACAGATAAAATTACATAAAAAT
>AWOL01S0043958.1:2196-33981 GCA_000715115.1 Nicotiana otophora | reverse complement strand
TTAAATAAAAAACAATTCCAGCCCAATCTCGGACCTTGCTTTTCCTATTTATAGTAACCTCTGGGGGTTAAAGATTCAAACATGTCAAAGAAGATGCATCATCCCGTGATCAAATATATTGGATAGGAAATTTTATGTTCATATGCAAGCTAGCACACCTTAGAGAGGTCGCCAAAGGTTTAAATGGGCGTTCGGTGTAGGGATTTAGAGTTGAAGAAAGTGAACGGGTTATTCTGAAGATTTTCACTATGAATATATTGGGAGAATTATTATGGAATGTAAAGTATGTGTAGTCACATTAGGCCTTATGAAATCTTGAAGGAAATAGGCCAAACTATGAGTATGATGTATCCCTATTATTGTCCTCCGTGTACCCGGTATTTCATGTGTCTATGTCTAAGAAGGTAGTTGGAAATACTTTGTTTGTCGTTCCGGTGAAAGTAGTGAAGGTGAAGTTAATGGATAATCTGATTATGAGGGTTATCTATTTGCCATCTTTGTTGGATGAGTCCAAGAATTGAGATTGTCTATGTTAATGTGTTATGGCGAAGTCTATAAGTCGAGGACACCACCTTGAGGGCCAAAAGGGTTAAGGAAATACAATCTTCTCACTTGAGTGTATATTCAAATGACTGCGGATCGAAAGGTACTTTCTTTGTATTGCGATTTAAATATGTGCAGTTCATGTCCAAATACTACTTTTGATAATGTAATACCGGTAATGTTGAAATTTATATTATTTGTATGTTATGATGCTTCGTTGAGTTGTGGATATGTTGTTAGGAGTTATTTTGGTGTTACTCTGACAGGTGGATAAGACAAATTACAAGGGAGACTTTGCCAAAATTTCTAGAAAATTTGGGAGTTAGTAAAATTTGGGAGCTTAAGATGTGTGGAAGAAGAAACGAGTTATGTTTAGTGTTTAAGGACGGACTCTACTCCTCATTCGAGGATGAATGTTCTTAAGTGGGGGAGAATGTAGCACCCCAGAAGATTTCGCAGTACATAAGCGCTATTAAGAAAGTTGATGTCTGCTAATTATATTATTTTGTATGCAGATGAAGACTATTAATATGATGGATATAAAATTAGATATGATAATAAGTGTACGAGGCACATTATAAGTGATGTGGTGTCTAAGGAGAGCCCTAAGTCCAAGTCAAGTTGGAAATTACATGACAGACTAAAGTTCCAAATGAGTACGCACAAGACCAAACTTTGAACGATCATATATACATATATATAGGGATTTATGTGATTAACAACCTATCAAATGAAAGATCTTTAAGTCTAGGTTCTAATGCTTCAAACCGTTCATCAGTTGGACAATCCTACAGGTTGTTATAACCTAATTACCAAAGGCTGGCAGAATGTGATTCTGCGGCCACCTGAGGTGGATTTAATTAAGATATTCCTGCTTAAATTTATTATTGATTATTTGATCATTATTCGTGAAATATTTATT
Source organism: Nicotiana otophora (assembly GCA_000715115.1). NCBI lineage: Eukaryota > Viridiplantae > Streptophyta > Magnoliopsida > Solanales > Solanaceae > Nicotiana > Nicotiana otophora. The sequence continues at coordinate 32,516 of AWOL01S0043958.1, read as the reverse complement.
GATTTAATTATTTTTGAATATGGTCAAAACGATTGTAAAAGCATGAAAGGTGATGTCGTGCTATTTTTATTATTTATACTATCATTGTCATGGTGAGAAAGAGTGTAATAGCACGAAGGGTGTTGCCTTGTCATTTTTGATGTAAAAGCACGAAGGGCGATGCCGTGCCATTTTCAGAGAGTGTAAAAGCATGAAGGGTGATATTGTGGCAAAAGAGAGTTAAAGCACGAAGGATGATTCCGTGCCAATTATTATTATTTATTTATCAGTTTATGGGAGGATGTAGAGTAAAAGCATAAAGGGTGGTGCCATGCGATTTTCATATTATTAGTTGCTTATTTTATTGCTTATGAATTAATTGTCTGCTAAGTGATACTTCTCCTACTGAATTTATTATATCATTCCCCTTCGCATGTCCCATCCCAATTTATAAATTGTTATTTATAGTATTATTGTTGATTCGTATTTGTATATACTTGTACAGGTTGTTTACGTACGTGTCTTGTCATATCCTCGTCACTACTTCATCGAGGTTAGGAACGATACTTACGGAGTACATGCGGTCGGTTGTACTCCTACCATACTCTGCACTTCTTGTGCAGATTATGGAGATGGTCCCAGCGGCGTACCATAGACGTGCTCGGATTCAGCTACTCAGAGGAGACTAGAGGTATAACTGCATAGCTTTCGTAGTTCTGAAGTCCCCTTCTATCTTATCTTAGCTGTGTATTATCTTTCAAATAGCTTGAATTGTATTTTGACCTTTATTTGTATCATTCTAGTAGCTCGTGCACATGTGACACAAGATTCGGGGATGTATTCTGATGGTTCGGTAGTTATGGTCTTCCGCACATTGTTGTAGTAATTGACTTATGTTTAATTTAATTTGCTTAAAAATGGTTAAGGTTATTTTAACGTTGGCTTGCCTAGCAATTGAAATGTTAGGCGACATCACAGTGCTGAAGGTTAAACTTTCGGGTCGTGACAAGTTGGTATTATAGCACTAGGTTACATAGGTCTTACGAGTCACGAGCAAGCTTAGTAGAGTCTAAAGGATCGGTCCAGAGACGTCTGTACTTATCTCTCAGAGGTTGTGAAGTTTAGGAACAATATCACTTATTTCTTATTATGTCGTGCGATTTTATTCTGTCATCGATGATTGAGACATCCTATGCTTATTCTCTCATAGATGGAGAGAACGCATAATATATCTACTGGCAGACAAGGGACAGAGCCCCCGGTGGCAACTATGACCAAGGGTAGAGGTCGAGGCCGAGGTTGCGCTAGAGGTCGATGCAGAGGCAGAGGTATAGCTCAGTCTAGAGCTTGAGCAACATCACCTGTTGTAGAACCTCAGGTGGATTTGGCAGCAGAGGTTCCAGCTCAGATTGTACATGTTATACCAGTCCAGGTCCCGGAAGGATTCATAGCCACTCCAGTACTTCAGGACACTCTAGTCCGTTTGGTGAGCCTTATGGAGGGTGTGGCCCAAAATGGTACATTTCCAGTGACACCAGCCGTCTCACAGGCTGGGGGAGGAGCACAAACTCCAACTACTCCTGCTCCAGAGCATATGGCTCCCCAGTATCAGGCTCCAGCAGCACCACCAGTTGGGGTAGTTCGGCCAGTTGTTGCAGCACAGGACAGTGATAGGCTTGCCATGTCTTCTAAGGCCTTATTGAGACTAGATAAGTTTATTAAGCTCTTTCCAGTTCACTTCACTGGTACACCATCCAAGGACCCATAAGATTATCTTGACCGATGCCATGAGGTATTGCAGAACATGGGTATAGCTGAGACAAATGGGGTTGATTTTGCTGTATTTCAGATGACGGGTTCTGCCAAAAGGTGGTGGAGAGATTATACGTTGATCAGACCAGTTAGATCGCCTACATTGACTTGGGAGTAGTTCTCATGGCTATTTCTAGAGACGTTCCTCCCAATCACATTGAGAGAGGATTACCGCAGGCAATTTGAGCATCTACAGCAGGGCAGTATTACTGTTACTCAGTACGAGACCCGTTTTGTGGATTTAGCCCGTCATCCTCTTCTTTTACTACCTACTAAGGGACCCACTCACCTTTCAGGTTTCAGATGGCCAAGGAGAGCGGAAGTGAGATTTCCTTTTAGGCGGCTGCTAATGTTGCGAGGCGGATCGAGATGGTTCTTGCACAGGAAAGAGGGCAGGGGTCTGATAAGAGGCCTCGTCAGTTTGGTAGGTTCAGTGGTGCCTCGTCTGGAGGTAGGGGTAATTTTAGTAGAGGCTATCCTCCTAGTCCATTTCATTTAGCACTCCAGACATCCCATGGTACTTTAGGTGGTCACGACCCTTACATGTCTCATTCCGACCAGTTAGCTTACAGTGCACCACCAGCTCCTATTAATGTACCTCCGATCCGGGGTCATTAGAGTAGTTATCCAGGTTGACATGGCCAGTTCAAGGGTCAACAGTCACAACAGTTGAAGACCTATTATACTTGTGGTGATCCGAGACACATTGCTAGATTTTTCCCTCGGGTATCGGGCAGTTCACAACATCAGGCTTCCCGTGCTATGATTCTAGCAGTAGTTGTTCCTCCACCCACCCAGCCAGCTAGGGGCAGGGGTCAGACAGCTAGAGGTAGAGGTCAGGTCGTTATAGGTGGAGGTCAGCCTATTAGATTTCATCCCAGGGACGCAGTTCAGAGTGGTGGAGCCCAACCCCAATTTTATGCTTTTCCAGCTATGCCTGAGGCCGAGTCATCCGATGCAGTGATCACAGTTATGGTTCCAGTTTGCCATAGAGATGCTTCAGTTCTATTTGATCTAGGATATACTTATTCTTATGTGTCCTCCTATTGGGCTTCATATCTGGTTGCACCTCATGATTCTCTGAGTGCTTCTGTGTGTGTCCACACCGGTGGGAGATTCTATTATGGTAGATCATGTTTGCCGTTCGTGTGTGGTTACTATTGGGAGTCTTGAGACTAGCGTGGATATTCTACTACTTGACATGGTAGATTTTGGTTTCATCTTAGGTATGGATTGGTTGTCACCTTATCATGCTATATTGGATTTTCACGCCAATATGATTACTTTAGCCATGTCAGGTTTACCTCGACTACAGTGGAAAGAGACTCTTGGCCATTGTACCAACAAGGTTATCCCTTTTGTGAAAGCTCGGTTTAGGGTCAAGAAGGGGTGTCTAGCTTATTTGGCTTATATTCGTGATCCNTTGTGGAGTCAAAATATTTATATTCTACAGGCCATTTAGTGTGATCAAATGAACGATAAAGGTGATGCCTATGGTGTCCTTTTGGTTTCATTATCCGGTCACAATCTGAGTAATGAAAAAGGAGTACGTCAAAGCTCAGAGGATCATTTTTCAGTAAAATAAGTGTCTTCCAAAGGAGACATGACCAAGAGAGGAATGGAGTTCAAATTATTCTTCCACTCACCCCAATTGGAAAAATGTCAAGATATCACTTAAGGGATACAAAGAAATGCTTGAAGACTTACCAGCAGAAATTTCTAAGATAAATTTAAATGAGGATATCGGTACTTCATCGCAGAAGGAGAAAGGTAAAAGAGTAGGAGTTAATGAAGAAAATCATCTGCATGTAAAGAGATATTTCACAAGTGCTGAAAAGCGAAGGATAGAAGGGTTAAAAGTCAAGTATAATGCATAATCATGAGTCAGGAAATAATTTACATAAGTCTTCTAAACCACTTTAGCCAACTTCCCGTCCATAATGACTATTTTTCCTAATCTATAAAACTGCACAAGTATCACCATTTTAAACTCTTAACCCCTTAGGTAAGTACCCATTTGAATAAATAAAATTTTGCACACCTTATTTATCCTTTTCAACACTCCACCCCACAAGAAATTACCATGGAAAAGCAAACAATCTACATAAGTTTTTCACCTTTTAGACACTTTAAACCACTAAAAGTTACCATTAAAATACAAATATATATCAATAAAGTTTCCTACCCATTTCAAGCCATAACATTTCCCAAGTTCCATGCCATGAAAATACTATTCAAGGTCCATCATGTCATCAAAGAAAAGTCATCCATGTCAACACATAAATTTACCCAAATCCAATGGCATGAAAATACTATTCATCGGTCCCTTTACCATCATCCATGTCTTGTCCAAACTAATTTCAAACCCCAAGGCAATGAAATTGCTTTTTCTAGCTCTTGATCATGCTTTTTATGTTTTGTCTATTAGCCAAATAAGGATCTTACATTGTAAGGCTTTTATATTTGTTGTGCTTTTTTTGCACCACTTGTACTATGTAATTAAATAAGAGTAGTACATGAGGATATATCCTAGGTGAGTACTGATTCCTCCTAAGATTCTTTAGAAGAAGAACGTCCTCCCATTTTCATGAATCAACCCAAGGAATAGAGTCTCCAAAGTTGACGATGATCAAGATGGGATGATTGATGAGCCCATTATACAAAGGAGATGTGATTCTACCACAACCAAACAGATAATGAATAACGATTTAATCATAGGAAAGAAATATTGCTCGTGCAAAACGCCAAGGAAAAGGTTGAGAAGATTCAGGTTTCCCATATTCTGAAGCGACAAGTCAAGGTTCAGAAGGAAAACAAAATACTTTAGAAGGAGAATGTCAGACAATATAGAGAGAAATATAGCATGTTGTATTTGTAATAAATTAGGTCATTTTGCGCAGAACTGCCCGTAGTTCAAGTATTCTATTAGACTTCTCTCAGAAATTACAGATTACACAAGCGTTCATTTTAGTGAGGATGACGATTTTGAATCGGTTTTTTCACAGGAATATGAGCCCACATAAGAGATTCTCTTTTCCCTGTATGTTTATGAGAAATAAGGTGATGATCATTAGCAAATTTAAGAACCAAAGCTAAAGGTGAAAGAAGAGATCCATAGCATCATGGTGATATCACAAACAACAATCAAAGTATATATATCTAAGTGGGACAAACCAACACATGGGAAGAGAACCACATCATCACGGTGATCCCGTAAGCAAAAATCAATCTAAGTGGGGTAACCCAACGCATCCCATAACTTTTCTTTGACACGAGAGCATCCTCCTCACTCATTATCCTGTGATTGGTAATTAATTACCAACCACTCAATTAACTTCTTTGGGATGACAAGTTTCTCATCCCAAATAAGCTCACCCTTTTCTCCCAACTTGCCAAAGCAAAAACATTTCTAAGTTTGATCTCAAATTAAGTTTTTCGCAATTAGGAATCCGCCCGTATGATAGGGCAAAAACTAGTTTTTGTATTCCCGATCACCATTTTCAGTGGAAAGTCATACCTTTTAGTTAAAGATCTATTCCATCTTTGTTTCAAAAGGCCATGATAAAAATATTTCAGCCAAACCTCCATACATCACTTGTTTATACTAATAATATTTTATTATTCAGTAATACTTGGAAAGAGCACACAAATTTTCTCAAGTATTTTGCATCTATAGTGGGAAATATGGCATCTTTCTTTCAGACAAAAAATAGTTTTTGGAAAAAAGAAATTTGATTTTTTGGGCATACATTTTCCCATGGAGAATATACCTAGGTCCTCATATTTCTGAGTAACTTCTCAAGTTACCCGATACTGGGTTCACAACGACGCAAATCCAACAGTTTTTGGGAATAATAAATTATGCGAGAGATTTCATTCCTAATAGTTTTACATATATTTCTCCTCTCCCAAAAATTGTTGAAGAAAAATGCCCAGCCATGGGGAAAGGAATAAAATGATGAAGTGAAAAAAATAAAAGAGATATCCCAAAGTGTCAAATGTTTGCACATTCCCTCCAATGGAAAGAAAATATTGCAGACGAATGCCAGTAATTAATTTTGGAGCGCATTTGTTTGAGGAAGAAAATGGTCAGAGAAAAATATGTGGTTACGCCAGCGGAAGATTTAATTTTTTTCTAATTAACTCACAATTTCTTATAGAGATGGATATGAAGGCTTTTCAAAATGGATATGAAGGCTTTTCCGAGGATGATCCAATTGAATCCAAAGGTCATTCTGAAGTAGAAAATTCTTGGATGGGATCAATGGTTTCTCCATACAAGTTTTAGCCCAAGCACATTAAAGGGAAAGTTAATGTTTTTACTCATTTCCTTTGAAGGCAAGGTGAGTTTTTCAAGAGGTTTCTGCAACAAAAGCACATGAAGATGAATAAATCAACAGTTCAAATGTTCATATTCTCAGATGAGCCACGCCCAGGTTCGACATCAATACATCACCCGCCGAAGTTGTTTGATTTTTCAGATCCTATTGATCCGTCCATCTTAGTAGGGCAAAAGGTTTTTATGAGCTCCAAGTTTTTTAAAACTGAGGAGGTTCCATACTAGCACCTTTTGGTGATAATATGGAATATTCACTATGACATGTGTTCATAGCGTAGGCCAAGAATTTTCCAAAGGATCTCCTATGGTTCACTTGGTATCTCTTCCATCAATACCATAATTTCATGGAATTCAAGTGTCGTGATTTTTGAGACTTTAACAATCTCGAACCTTTCCTATAAATATTTCTGTTGTTGTTCAAACCTCAAAAATATTAGGTTCATCATTTTCATTCTTGTGGAGTCAAAATATTTATGCTTCACATGCCATTTAGTATGATCAAAAGAACTATAAAGATGATGCATACGATGTCATTTTTGTTTCATTATCCATGCACAGTCATAGCAATGGAAAAGGAGCACGCTGGAGCTCATAGGATCATTTTCCAGCAAAATAAGAGCCTCCGGGAGGAGATATGGCTAGGAGAGGAAAGATGTTTGAATTATTCATCCACCCACCTCCATTGGAAAAATGTTAAGACATCATAAGACTCACCAGACACCAATGATATTTATCCAACAAAAATTGCTAAGATCAATTTAAACGGGGAATATTTGTACTTCGTCGCTGAAGAAGAAAGTTAAAAGAACAGGAAATATAGAAGAAACACATTCGCATGCAAAGAGATATTTCACAAGAGCTGAAAAGTGAAGGCTAGAAGGGTTAAAAGAAAAGCATGATAAATAATCATGAGCCAAGAAATAATTTGCATGAGTCTTCTAAACCGTTTTAGACAACTTCCCTTCAATAATCGCCCTTTTTTTAAACTAAAAACTGCACATGTCTAAAATAATTTTCACCTCTTAAGACCCTAGGTAAGTACCCATTTGAAGAAATAAAAGTATGCACACCTTTTTTATCCTTTTCATCACTCTACCCTATAAGAAATTACTATGAAAAAACAAAAACATCTGCACACGTTTTGTACTTTTTAGCCACTGTACCCCACCAAAGGTTACCATAAAATCCAGATATATCGATTAATCTAGCTACCCATGTCAAGCCTTAAATTTCCCCAAGTTATATGCCATCCAAATACTATTTAAGGGCCCCTTATGTCATCAAAGAAAAGTCATACATGTCAAGCAATAAATTTACCCAAAACCAATGCCATGTAAATAGTATTCATGGGTCAGTTTGCCATCATCCATGTCTTGTCCAAACCAATTTTAAATATAAGGCCATGCAAGTTGTTTTTGATCATGCTTTTATGTTTTGTCTATTAGCCAAATAAGAGTCTTACATTGTAAAACATTTATGTTAGTTGTACTTATTTTACTCCAGTTGTGATATGTAATCAAATAAGGGTAGTACATGAGGATAGTTCTGAGGTAAGTACTGATTCTTGCCAACATTCCTCAAAAGAAGAACTTCCTTCTATTTTCATGAATCAGTCAAGATGGGATGACTGATAAGCCCATTCCAGAAAAGATATATGATTCTTCCACAATAAAATCGATAATGAAGAATGATCCAACACTTGATAGAGCTTGCGTTAGGTTAGATTTTAATCACAAAAAAGAAACATTGCTCATGCCAGGCACCAAGGAAGAAGTTCCAAAGATTTGGGTTACCTAAATTCTCAAGCGACATGTCTAGGTTCAGAAGGAAAATAAAATACTTCAGAATGATAAGGTCAGGCAGTGCAAGGAGAAATAGAGCATGTTTTATTTATAACAAAATAGGTAATTCTACGTGAAACTGCCCACAGTCCAAACAGACTATTAGAATTCTCTTTGAAATTACAGATTACACAAGCGTTCATTTTAGTGATGATGACTATCTTGAATTTGTTTTCTCACTTGAAGATGAGCCCACAGCAGAGACGCTCTTTTCCTTGGATGTTTATGAGGAATATGATGATGGTCATTACTATATTTCATAATCAAAGGCAAAGGTGAAAGAAGAGATTCATAGCATCATGGTGATCTCGCAAGCAGAAATCAAAGTCTATGCATCCAAGTGGGACAAACCAACACATGGGAAGAGATCCACAACATCATGGTGATCCTGCAAGTAGAATTCAAAGTCTATACATCCAAGTGGGACAAACCAACACACGTCATAACTTTTATTTGACACTGGAGCATACTCCTCACACATTATCCTACAGTCGATCTAGATGAGTATTGGGTGTCATACTTCAAGAATTGCGACACCGCCTCTAATGGATATCTGACCCCAACCATCATTACGAAGCACTCGATCACCATTAATACAAAACAAAATTGATTAGGTCACATGTCCCAGGTAAGGATTTGGTTATTGATTTAGACATCTATATGGTCTTGCAGGACAAGCTCCAGATCAAAGCCAATGGGATAGCATTCATAAATCTCACAACAATTTTGTGTAGAATCTCACAATAAATTCTTAACCAAATATGACAATCCTTTATGGAAAAATGAAGAGTTCTTCATCAAGCTGGCTTCAAAAGAAAAATGTGAATATCAATTCTATAAAGGCAAGTCACTTTGGTATGAATCCCGACCACATTCAGCTTGCAAAACAGGAGTGCCAGGAACTAGTGGATTTTTATTTCATCGAGCCATCAAATTCACAATGGGCATGCAAAGCATTTTATGTCAACAAAAGATCCGAGCAAATAAGAGGTAAATTGAGATTGGTAATTAATTAAGCCACTCAATCAATTGTTTTTATGACAACTTTCCCATGCCAAATAAGCACATCCTTTTCTCCCAACTTACCAAAGAGGAATAGTTTTCTAGGTTTGATCTCAAACCATATCTTTGTCATTGTGAATCCACCCGAATGATCGGGAAAAAACAAGTTTTTGTATTCCAGATCACCATTTTCAGTGGAAAGTCATGTCTTTTAGTTTAAACAATTCTCCATCTTTGTTTCAAAAGGCCATGATAAAAATATTTTACTTGTTTATATTGATGATATTTTATTGTTCAATGATACTCGGGAGGAACATTTAAATTTGCGCAATCATGCTTTCAGCCAAAAAGGTGGTTTTTGCAAAACAAGAAATTATTTTTTTTGGGCATGCATTTTTCATATGGAGAATACATCCTAGGTCCTCATATTTCTCAAGTTCCATCCTACTGGGTTTACATCAAATCAAATCTCATATATTTTGGGAATAATAAATTATGTGAGAGATTTAGTACCTAATATTTCTACATATATTTCTCCTTTCACAAAAATGTTGAAGAAAAATGCCCAGCCATGGGGCAAGGAACAAAATAATGTAGTTAGAAAAATAAAAGAGTTGTCCTAAAGTGTCATATTTTTGCATATTCCCTCGAATGGAAAGAAAATATTGTAGACATATGCTAGCAATGAATATTAGAGTGCAAAACTAGTGGAAGATTCAAGGATGTTGAACAAAACTAACATTCCAGTTTCAATGAGATTCTTGCTTTGGTTACTACAGCTTCCTTGAACCTGGTTATGGATATTGCTCCTATTCAGGACTATGCATAGAACATAGAGGATCACAAGAGGCTACAAAACATTTCTCGAGATCACGACTAGGGTTAATCTAATATGGCCCGGTCCACGAGAGATACAGGAGAATTTCGAGGCGGTTTAGGTCCCCACTGCTTCAACAGTCACCTAACTTGGAGACTAGCATTCCATCATAGTCTTTTGGCCAATTTTGAAAACGGACCACTTATTTAGGTCAGGGCCAGAATTTCCAAGGGCAGAGTTTGCAGAATAGTGGGGATACTAGCATAATGCGACCCTTAAAGCCACGTTGTGGCTGATGTTGTAGGAGTGATTTTGGGCATTGCTGCTAGGGTTCGAATTTGTGTTTCTCATATGGTCAGCCTGGTCACATCATGCGCTTTTTCCCAGTAAGAAATTTGGGTGGCGTGATACCGCCTATAGGGTCGGTAGCAGTCTCTTTATTGACAACACATCCTCATGAGAAAGGTATACGACTGCCGATGGGAAGGGATAGAGGTAGAGGTGGAATGCCCATGTCCAGCCTAGGTGGGCAATAAGAAAATCACATCTATATGTTGTCAGGATGACACAATTTAGAGACTTCACCAAACGCGGTCATAGGTATATTATTTGCTTTTCTCATTAGTGTATATGCTTTGGTAGATAGGCTCTGCCATGTCATATATTAATCCATTTGTTCCTGGTTAATCTGATAAAGTATGTATTGCTACGACTACTATTCTAGGTGTCCACGCCAGCGGGCGTGTCCGTGATATTTAGGCGAATGTATCGAGATTGTGATGTGATGATTTATGATCACCTTACCTTGGCCGATTTGAATGAATTAAAAGTGGTAGAATTTAATGTCATTATGGGAATTGATTTGCAGGCCTCGTGTTATGCCATAGTGGATTGTTGGAGAAAAGTATTTCGCTTTAACTTTCTGGGAGAGCCCGTTATCGAATGGAATGGCAATGCTGCAGAGCCATAAGGGTAGCTTATTTTTTACCTTAGGGCCCGAAAGCTGATCATGAAAGAATGTTTCTATCAGATGGTATGGGTACAAGATGCAGAGGCGAAGCATCCCATCCTTCAATCGATTTTAGTCGTTAGTGAATTTCCTAATATATTCCCGGATGAGCTCCCGGTCATTCCACCAGAGAGGGAGATTGAGTTTTATATCGATGTGCCACTCGATATTCAGCCTATATCTATTCATCCATACATAATGGCTCCTGTGGAGTTTAAGGTTAATAAACTAGTTGAAGGAACTTCTTGATAAGGGCTTCATTCATCTCACCACTTCCCCGTGGGGAGCCTAAATGCTATTTTTTCGAAAGAATGATGATTTGTTAAGGATGTGTATTGATTATCGACAGCTAAATATGGTGACCATCAAGAGAAAGAATTCACTTCCAAGGAACGATGATATTGTTTGATCAATTGCAAGGTGTCTAAGTATTTTTCGAAGATCGATCTCAGATCTAGATATCATCAGCTAAGGTTCAAGGAAGAAGATGTTCTGAAGACATCCTTTCGGAGCAGATATGTCCACTACAAATGTCTTGTTATGTCGCGTGGCCTTACTAACGCAACAGCGACCTTAATGGATTTGATGACTCGAGTGTTCAAGCATTATTTGGATATTTTTGTGATCATGTTCATAGATGATATACTGGTATATTTTCGAACAGAGGTGGAGCACAGAGAGCTTTTGCGAATGGTTTTACGCATACTTAGGGATAACAATTTGTTCTAAAATTTTCCAAGTATGACTTCTGGTTGAACTCAATGGCCTTTCTTGGGCACATAGTGTCCGGTGATGGTATATAAGTTGATAGTCAAAAGGCTGAAGCATTTAAGAATTGGCTTAGGCCTATAACCCATACCAAGGTATGCAACTTCCTTGGCTTGGTTGGTCACTACTGAAGGTTTGTTGAGAATTTCTCATCCATAACTGCTTCTTTGACGAAAGTGATGCATATGGAAGCGAATATTTGGTGGACTGATGGTTATGAGAAGAGCTTCAAGGAGTTAAAGGATAGGTTAACCTCAGCACCAGTATTAACTCTTCCTGAGGGACCTGAGGGGTATGTCATATACTTTGATTCCACATAGTGGGCTTAGGCAGCGTACTAATGCAACACGAGAAAATGAATGGTTATGATTTAAGGCACCTGAGGAAACATGAGCAAAATTATCTGGCATGTGACCTGGAGCTAGTAGCTATAGTTTTCGCTCTGAAGATATGGTGTTACTATCTATACAGAGGTCATGTTAACATATTCACTGATCGCAAGAGCTCGCAGTGCATATTCAAGCAAAAAGAGTTGAATTTAAGGCAATGAAAGTGACTCGATGTATTAAAGGACTATGATGTTGATATTCTATACCACCCCAGGAGGTCAAACATGGTGGATGATGAATTAAATCGGATGTCTATGGGCGTCCTGCGGTAATTGGAAGAGCATAAATTGGAGATGAATAAGTATACAATTGCTTGACGCCGGTAACAGAGGGATCACAGTTTTGAATATTACCGAGTCCTTGGTAGTGGCCGAAGTAAAGGTGTGATAATTTGAAGATCCAGCCTTGGTGAAAATAAGAGGAAGCATCCCTTTTCAAATGAAACAAGCGTTCGCGCTATCCAAGGACGGTGCCTTGGATACAAGGTCTGGCTATGTGTACCTAATTTCGAAGGACTCCGAGAGAAGATCATGACAGAGATTAAACAATCCCGGTATTTCATTCATTCAGGGTCAAACAACATGAAGAGATACATTGTTGGGTATGCCACTCGTGTCCAAATTTCCAACAAGTGAAGATTGAACATCAAAAATTGGGAGGGTTGCTGCGATACATGGAAATTGTGACCTAGAAATAAGAAGCGATCAACATGGATTTCATTACTGGATTATCATGAACACGTCAAGGCTTTGATTAAATCTGGATTATCGTGGATCAACTCACCATGTCAACTCACTTTCTTTCAGCCAAAACTATTTTCTCGGCTGAAGCATATGCCATGTTGTATATTAAGGAAATAGTTCGACTTCATTGGATCCCGGTTTCTATCATATCAGACAGAGGTGCTATGATCACAACTAATTATTGGAAATCATTCAATGAAGGGTTAGTTACAAGGATCAACCTCAGTACAGCTTTCCATCCAAATACCCATGGCTTGGACGAATGCACTATTCAATCGCTCGAGGACATGTTACGGGCCAATGTTTAGGATTTCCAGAGTGATTAGGAGGATCGTATATCACTCATCAAATTTTCTTACAACAAAAGCTACCATGCCAGCATTAGGTGGCACCATATGAGGCCTTACACAGACGAACGTGCATATCTCCTATAGGACGGTTAGCAGTTAGTGAAACAAATTTATCAAGCCCTAAGTTGGTGCAACAAGCTTGGGAAAAGGTGAAGGCAATTTGAAATCGATTATTGACCGCTCAGAGCAGGAAAAAAGTTTACTCAGATAGACGATGGCAAGATTTGGAGTTCACTGTAGGAGATTAGGTGTTCTTAAAGGTGTCACCTATGAAAGTTGATGAGGTTTGGTAAAAGAGGCAAACTTATCCCCTGATATATCAAACCATATCAAATCATAAAGGATGGTCGGTCAAGTGGCTTATAAGCTAGAGTTACCCCCGGAAATGGAGGTAGTGCATCCGCTATTTCATGTATCTATGATCAACATGTGTTTAAGTGATCCATTGCGTATCACCCCTTTTGAAGTTATTAAAGTTACATGAGATCTATCCTATGAAAAAAATCTTGTGGCAAGTCCGAAAGCTGCGAACTAAAGAAGTGGTTTCAGTTAAAGTGCTTTGTAATAACAATAGTACAGAAGAAATGACGTGGGAAATGAAAGAACGAATGAAATCTACATACCCATATTCTTTCCAAGCTACGGGAGGCAACAATGAGGTAATCATTATGGGTTATGACCCAACATTCGAGGACGACTATTCCAAATGGGGAGATGATGTTACACCTCACACCTAAATAAATCTTGGTAAGTTTGGTCTCAAACATGGCCAGTCAGCCAGCGACATATGTGAAGGGAAGAGGGATTACACGATTCCTCAAGCTTGCACCAGATGTCCCACCTGGTGTCGTAACCAGTGCGGGGTGGCCCATTTTTCATGAGGACCTGACGAAGCTTTCTTTGTTGGTATAGAAAAGTAGTAAGGCTCATTCCCTCTCATCTTCTAGAAGTATCACCAACACTTGTTCTCCAAAAATACTCTTAATTCCCCTTTCAAATTTCCAAACGGGTAAAGGAGAAGTCGAAGATGAATTTGAATCTTGCAATATTGTGTGTGAAGGAGCCTGGAATCATCGTTGTAATAGTTATTATCTAGTTTCATCAATTGTAGGGATTCATTGAAGGCAGGGTTGATTATCCTAGAAGCGTAGCTAGAGCTTCAACAAGGTATGTAGGGTGCCTTTCTTTCTTGGCATGAGTTAGCGTAAGTTTCTCCTTCCTTGTAAATAATTCCTGCACTGTAAGATTTGGTGGTTCTATGCCCCTCTAAATAATGTTGTTCCATCCTTGTATATTCTTGCTGGTAGCATTCCAATTACTGTTTAAATTGTTCCAAGTTGGTATCCTGTGATCAGGAAGCATGGTTCATTTTGAGGTTAAACTTAATATCTCTTGGAGTTGATTATGCAAATCACCACATATGAACATGTATCTATTTTTAGTGAGTTGAACTATAGATAGTTGTGCACGACACCTATTGTGCAACCACTGATCAATTGGGTACGATGTGAAATGCTAACGAGCCCTAACATGGTCTGGTACAACTGAGACCTTGTGTGACGGGTATGATCGAGCTCTTTATGAAATTACCGAGCCCTTGCATTGCCGGGTACAATCGATCCGTTATATGGCGGGGTATGACCGAGACCTTATGAGGCCGGGTATGATGTGGTAAAGGAAATTAATCTTACTGAGTCCCGTGTGAGGCCAGGTATGATGTAAATCTAGTTGTATTTAATGTAAAGATACAGTAAGTGGCCTACACCTTTTTATCAATGCATCTTTATATGCTATGGCTTCTATTGTTCATGCCCTGGGTGGTTGTCCTTGTTACCTAAGTTGAGACCATGAGATCATGTTTCCTTTACTATGACTCTTATTAATATGCTTTCTTAGCTTTACATACTCAGTACATTTTTCGTGATGACCCCCTTTTTTTTTGGGCGTTGTGTTCATGACCATAAGTGAAAATAGACTCGGTGGCGTCCTTCCCCAATAGGGTGTTGTTCCAGTTGATAGGTTGTTTCTCTCCACTCTATCGGAGTAGATGTTCAATAGTCAACAGGTACTGAAGCAGATGTCATGAACGTTTTGGGTACGGTGCAGCACTGTCTCGAGCAAGTGGCCTAATATATATATATTATTTTGATACTCTTAGAGTCTTGCATGCTAGTGTTAGTATTTGATTACATGTTATGGCTGGTTATGGCTGTGCTAGTGACAGTGATGATCATGTATTAAATGCAAATGTTTATTTTGCTAAATAGTCATTCACATGTTAATTATAGTGCTAGTATTTGGAGGCCTCAATGACCATAATTTATGGATAAAAAGAATGTAAGAAATGACGTTGGTTTGCATAGGTCTTCGGGCATTGTGTGCCGGTCGCACCTCCCAAGGTGGGGATGTTACAAGATTCTATTTTGAGAAATAGAATTCTCTGATGGCCAATTGATTGTTGCTTCAATGTCACTAGAAGGTGACTTTTCTTCTGAGGGAAAAATAACATTGTTTGGGTTTCTTTGGGGCATGATCTGCACCATCTTTAATGAAATGTTCAATAGGTGGAAAATCAGGGATTTAAACGGCGCTAAGAAGGCTATACATTAGTACATTAGGATTGTTGGGAAAATCGATTGCCTCGTCATCTTCCCAACCACGGGTTATTAGCTAGTTATTTTTCTCTAGCAATTTGGGCCATTCCTAAAGGTTATAGCGGAATAGTTATTCATACTTACCTAGGTGGCCATTACTGAGGGTTATAGCGGAATAGTTCTTTTTGAGCACCTGGTAGTATTCTGTTGGATGCTCAAGGCATTATTAATAGGAACATTCAATATCCCATGGGCATTGACTTATGAAAGGATCTTTGAACCAACACAGATTTCGAGCCTAGATGTCATTGTGCACAGTCCAGTCATGGTCAGACATGATTCCATCTATCCATTTAGAGAAATCGTCTGGATCATATCCAAACAGCTTACATCGTGTAAGGCCCCGTAAAATTTCACCTAAGGCCCCAAGGAAGTTCATCGGTAAGTTAGTATAAGGGTTCATCTTACGGGCTCTATTGAAGGAGGGTTTATTGTGCTAAATAGGGGCGAACCATCGCTTGTTGTGGAAGTCTAGGAGAAGAAATATGACAATCCATTACTGGTACAATTGAAGGAGGGGATTCACAAACATAAACCATGGCTTTTTCTCAAGAGTCGTCAGGAGTCCTATTCAGATGTACGTCATAGGGATTTGGAGTTCCAAGAGGACGATTGGGTCTTCTTGAAGGTTTCCCCCATGAAGGGGGTTATGTTGTTTGGTAAGATAGGAAAATTGAGTCCGAGGTATGTCAGACCGTATAAAATTATTCAGATGATTAGTCAGGTGGCTTACAAGCTAGAACTACCTCCAGAGATCTCTTTAGTGCACCTGGTGTTTCATGTATCTATGTTGAAAAAGGTTGTTGGAGATCTATCACTCATTATTCCGGTTGAGCTTATAGAGGTTAATGAGGAATTGACTTAAGAAGAGATTCCGGTTGCCATTCTTGATAGGGAAGTCCGAAAGCTGAGAAACAAAGAGATTGCCTCTGTGAAAGTGTAATGGTTAAACCAACAGGTCAAAGTGGCCACCTGGAGAGCCGAGGAAGAGATGAAGAAGACGTATCCTCATTTGTTTGAATAGCTATGTAGTTGTGTCTATGATGTTAAAAGCTAACTTTCTACAAATGATGTTTCCCCTGAACAACTTATGTGAAGGATACTCCTTCTTGGTAATGTAATGTTTATGGCATTGTGGACGGTGTTGTTTCCATGTCATTTTACATCGTAAGGTTATGGTTATGCTGTTAGGACTGGTTTTGGGATTCTTTTGCAGGTGGATAGGCCCAATTACAAGGGAGACTCTAACGAAAGTTTTTGAAATTTCGAGAGTTAGTCAAAATTTGGAACTGCTGGTATGTGAAGTAACAGTTGGGTCACATTGGATGCTAATGGCGGATTTTGACCCTCATTCGAGGACGAATGATCCTGAGCGGGGGAAGATGTAAGGCCACGTAAAATTTCAACTAAAATCAAGGGTTTCGTGGTACCGAGGTAGGTTAATAAATTTTATGGTTATAGAAAATCTTCGCGGCAAGCATGCTGGCCGAGGTACGAACGTTTTGGGTTGAACAGAGCATTGGGAAGTTGAAGAAAAATTGTTTAGAACAGAGCATTTATGCGGGTCCATTATGTGACCGCCGAACTGATATGCATATTATAGATCCGCCGCAGAGTGACGCAGAGAAATGGGTCAATTTTGGAGGTCGTTTTGCGGTCAACTATACGATCGCATAATCATTTTGCGGGCCATACATCTGTCGTAGAACCAACATGAAGATATTTAGAGGGAGATTCTGCGGTCCATTATGTAGTTGTATAATTGGTATGTGGGCCGCAGACCTGGCCGTATATTGGACCAGACCAGCCCAGATTTTGGGATTGTTTCTGCGGTCCGTTTTGCAGGTCGCAGACCTAATCTGTGGTGCACTCTGTGATCGTAGAGTTGAGTTCGGAGGGTCCAAATTCTGATTTTTAAAATCGACCCCGATTGATTAAAAGCCATTGGGTCTCATTTAGAAGGCGGAAATCTGCCATTTTAGAGTGAGCGGAGTGCTTTAGCGAGAAAGGATGAAGCTCCAAGTACTTTGTTCATCAACCCTTGCTCAAACTTTGAAATTCAACAAGGAAAACTCACAAGGTCTTCACCCAAGAGGTAAGATTCTACTCCCTAGCCCTCAATTTCGGGATTGGACTGAATGTAGGTAATTAGAAGTGTGATTCTTGAGTGTTATTTATGCATGCATGTACCATCAAGGTTTGTGGGAAGGTTCTTTATCTCAAATGGGTAAACATTGGGTTGTGGGATGAAGGAATCGCCCATAGGAGAACATTCTAACCTTAATGGACACCTACTGCTTGAGAAAATGCTAAAATGAGCTGAAACTCTGAATATCTTCCTAATTATGATTCAAAGTTATCATGTTTTTAATAGATTGAAGTCGCTAGGATTTCAAGAACATTGTAGTAATTTAAGGAAACTCAAGCGAGGTATGTTGGCTAAACTCCTCTTGTAGAAATCAAATTCCACGGTCTCCTTGTATGTTGTGATTGTGGTTGGCACAACTTCTTATTTCTCGTGTTCCGAGTCCTTCCTAATAGATTTGATAATCCTAAAATAAGTGTTGCGTTGAAAGTTGTATGTACTCAAAATGTGTTCAAAATGTTCCTATCATAAAATGATTCCCTCCGAGAATGTAATCTAGTATGATCAATGTACAAAATGTGTTGTGATTTAAAATCATGTTTCAATTGCAAGTTAGTATACCTAATTGTGGAAAAGAAGTTCAAAATAACCTAACCCCGAAACAACACGTGCCACTCTAGGAGTGATTGAGGGGTAAATCCCTTTGTTGATGTGATGAGATTGTTTCCACTTATCTTCCCACTGACTTGACACCTTTATACTGTTTGAGACTCTCATTGATTTCATGTTTCCTTCTCCTTTTACTATTACCCGTTCTATTGACAGGGTGTTTAGTTCTGCATACTAGTAATATTCCATACATACTAACATCCCATTTTCCCAAGGCGCTGCATATTTAATGGATGCAGGTGGTTCCACAATAGACTGTATTGATCAGTGATAATAGTACACCCTCTCCTAAGCTGAATTTGTGAGCCCCACTTCATTTTGGGGTCTTGTATCTCCTGTCCACTATGTATATTGTTCTGAGGTGTACCCGAAGCCTGATTGCGACACGATCATGCTACTCTTTCTTATATATTAGAGGCTCCATAGACATAGCTTAATGTGTAATACAATATTAAAATGTGTAATGTAATATTTTAAGAAATCTTGAATGAAGTTCAAATGGTAACTAAATTTGGATTGTTCATGTAACCTTATCATTGTCTAATTTGTGAAATATATCTTCTCTTTATTCATGTCTTGTTATGTTTACAACATACAAAAATTCAAATGATGATTTGAAACTAGAATGACCCAGCTGGTTGTTTTGTGTATTTAATCCTTGTTTCCCCCTTTGAAGCTTCCTCTCTGTGTATTTATGGTTGTGTGACTTTTGGGGATGGGTGGTTGGGTTTCAGGGAGGTTTTGGTTTGATTTGAAATACATAGTTCCTAGTTTGGAAGTTTAAGTTGGAAGTGTTGGCCAAGTTTGACTTTTGTGGAAATAACCCCGAAACAGTATTTTGATGGTCCCATTAGGTTTGTATGGTGATTTTGGGCTTATACAGTATACCCAGAATTGAATTTAGAGGTTCCTAGGATGAATTTGCTCTTTTTACTGAAAGTTGACAATTTGAAGGTTTCAAAATTCCTAATTTTGACCATGAGTTAACTTTGTGTCAATCGGGATCGAATTTTTGTTTCGGGACATGCAATAGATCCATTTTATCATTTGAAACTTGTGTAAGGTTTAGGGTCATTCAAAGTTAGTTTGGTAGGAATCGGACGCTCGGTTGTGATGTTTGAGGGGTCGGGTGAGTTTCGGACATGCTTTAGAATGTTTGGCACTTGTTTCAGTGTTGCATATGTTGTTGGTGCTACAGTTCTCGCAAATGCGAGAACTAGTTTGCATTTGCAAGCCTCGTATTTCCGAGTTATCAGTCGCATTTGCAAAGAGGTTTGGAGCTTGGGCATGTCACGTTTATGACATTGTGGTCGCTTTTGCACCGTTGACTGGTAGAGTGAAACATTGCTTTTGCGAAGTCAGTGGTCGCGTTTGCGGCATCCTCTGGTTTTAGCAGGCTTCGCATTTGCGGTCAATGGGTCGTACTTCCATAATCCACATTTGCTAACACAAGATCGCAAATGTGACATCTGTAGCTCATTTTTAAAAGGGATTTCGAGACTTAGACTCATTATTTCATATTTTGAGATTGAGAGCTCCGGTTGAGGCGATTTTGAGGCATGTTTCACCAATTTGGGTTGAGTAAGTTTTCTTGACTCAGATTTGATTATTTTGCATTAATCTTATCTTTTATTTAGCATTTAATTGATGAGTCAATGAGTGAAATTGGTGTTTCTGACAAACAGTTTTTAAAAATAAAAAATTAAGATTTGAGAGTCGATTTTGTAAGGCCTTATTAATAATTTCCTAATGATTTAAGATTTTAAAGTGCACCAACAGTATTTGGGAATAACATATTTGGGTATTAAAGGAGACCCATGGGATAGAACCACATCATTTTGAAATGAAAATATATGATTAAGGTGTGTTGGAACATACTAAGGCATTTTGTGAATGGCAAGAACTTGTGTGGAACAAGTTGGATACATTAAGTGGAAAGGATGTCTCAATTCTCACAAGATCTTAATTCAAATGCATGTTGCTTCCAAACTATAAAGACTTAGGAGGTTATATACCAATCAAAATAAAGCTCTTTAAGTCTAGTTTCTAATGCATCAAGTTGTTTGTCATTTGGATATTTTTATAGAATGTTATGGCCATTTTACCGGACCTATGCCATATGTGCGCCAGATGCACGGCCGCACATATTAGAGGGTATTCTGTCTCAGATGCGCGACCATATGCATGGTCACTTTCCCAGGTGCGCGACCACGCGCGTATGAGCCCATTAAATACCCCAACATCGGGTTGAGAGAGGGGCTAAGTCATTTCTTTGAGCTAGGGCTTCCATATGAAGGCAAATCCACCCAACACTTCCTTCCCATGAACCAAGGTAATGTTTTTGGAGTATTTTGAGTTGATTACTATTCCTAAACACCTATAATAACAATGATTAGTCTTGAAGATCCATAGATTTCCATTCAAATCCCCAAATTGGTCAAGAACCCTACAAGTTGGGATTTTCAAGAGTCTCACTACAAGAGGTATGTTTGTCATCTCTAACTAATCTATGGTGATTATTTATGTATTAAATGTGTGTTATAACTTATGGTATGTTGATTGGAAGCCATAAGTTCCCAATTTAAATACATACCCACTGTAGAGATTGAAAGGTGATTATATGATGGAATTTTATTGGTTGGGTGTGGATGGATGGTCATGTATGTGATGTTGGAAGTTAAGAATTGTTTAAGAGTTATGGTGGGATGAATTGTTGGTAAATGGTAGTAGTTTGATGAACTAATTATATGGTTAAGAGATGTAGAGATTCATGCCTACTAGGTGTTTGATAAAGTGCCTAACTGGCCTAAATTATGGAATGTTTTACTAATATTGGTCCCATTGGATGTTGTTATTGTAGATTGAAGTTTTTTATTGTAGTGGATCATCGTAGTAATATTAAGGGGCGAATTCTAGGTATGTTGGCTAAACAACTCTCTTAGAATTGAATTTCATGATGTTTCCATAAGTTTCAAGCATGGTTGGCTCAAGTTCCTAATTCCTATGTTTCGAGTTATTCCTTATAAACTTGACTATTCCAAATAAGCCTTATGTCGGAAGAAATATGTTCAACGTACGGGTTGTGTATTAAAATGTTATGGCTTTGAGTCATGTTCCAAATGAAATCTAGTATGCCAAATTGTGTGAGAAAAACTTGATATGCTTAAGACTCTTAGTTGCTCATATGTGTACCCAAAGTCTTGACTGGAGATGCCTTGTTGTTGATATTCTATAAAGATGCTCGAAAGTGAAAAAATGAGTTGAAGATATAAAGTGTGTCCACCGTGCCAAGAATGAAAGTTATACTTGTGGCTATAGGTGCCAATGAAATGAGATGATGTGAGAAAGATTATGAAATCAGCCTTGATTCAACTATTCCAAAATTACTTCAAAAGTAGATTTGCCTAAAAGCTTATGTCCTCAAGTCATGCTCCAATGTGGCTGTTTTAACTTATGCTATGCTTTATGAGTATTTTCAATGTGTTTTGCATTCTTACATATTCGTGAGTGGAAATTGTGTATTTCCCTTTTTGGGGAAAAGTATTTCAAAAATAAATGATGTGTTACTCGTTTATGATTTTAACTTGTGCTTCGATTGTAAATCATTTTACTCCATTTCTTGTAAATAAATCCATTGTGTTTAAAGTCTTCATTACTAATGAACCTAAAGTTGTGATTCCCCGGATATTCTATTTATTGATAATTATGATAATGATCCATGAAACAAAAGAAATGAAAGTATTGAATATGAAATGCGGCCACCGTGACACGAATGATGAGTCATATGTATGGCCAAGAGAGCCAATGAAATAATGATCTTGTAAGTGGTTGAACGTACGAATGAGGCTATATACGGTATAAAGCGTTATGAGGTAAATGCATTTGTATTGTTGTTTCCTTTGTATTCAAATAAAAAATGTTTTTGGGAGTATCGATAGTCACCGAG
Source organism: Nicotiana otophora (assembly GCA_000715115.1). Lineage (NCBI taxonomy): Eukaryota > Viridiplantae > Streptophyta > Magnoliopsida > Solanales > Solanaceae > Nicotiana > Nicotiana otophora. The sequence goes on along the minus strand of AWOL01S0043958.1, from coordinate 10,112 downwards.
GAAGGGTAGGTTGAAACCCCGAAACTACATATGCCAGTGTAAGATTGGATTGTGATTATTCCCCTTATTTGGGATGAGTTTGATAAGATAAAATTATTCCCCTTATTTGGGATGAGATTGATGTCATAAAATTATTCCGCTTAATTGGGATGAGATGATTGATAGAAATGGATGATGCCGGTCCATACGGCACTGTGGTGAGATGGCCTAGCCGATCGGGTCGTGATTGGACACCATGCCGCGCATATGGTGGTGATTGTGATAGAAATTGTAATTGAAATTGTGATTGTGGTTGATGTATCGGATGAGACGGTCTAGCTGATGGGGTTGTGATCGGACTCCGTGCTAAAAGTATAGTGGTATTGGTATTGTAAATGGTGATATTGTGAATAGTGTATATCAGTGCTAAAGATCTCCCAACCAAAAATAATATTATATTCATAATTTGATTATCGTCTTCACATTATCTTCATATTTTGGAAATTAGTATGTTATAACTTGGCATTTGGATATCATTGATTGTTGATTGTTGTTCTCATGATTTCCCCTTTCTTACATTAACATTCTAGGACAGTAAACTTTACATAATAGTACTATTCCATATGTACTAACGTCCCTTTTGTCGGGGGCGCTGCATCTTCAATGGTTGCAGGTGGTTCATCAGCGGTCAACTTTGGTCCTCGTTAGTCGTTACTCCCTATTCAGCATGTTTTGGTGAGCCCTACTCTATTCCGGGCCTGATGTCATTTGATGTTGTACTTTGTATTTTGAGGTATAGCCGGGGCCTTCTTGCCGGAATTTCCATATTACGCTTCTGTTGTACTTAGAGGCTCCGTAGACATGTTGTGGGTGGTGTTTGATGTTGGGAATTAAACTAGAAGTGTTGCTATTTAGCAACCATGTTTTCATTATATCTATAAACTCGTAATATTTTGGAAATTATGAATGAAGCTGCTAATGGAAATGAAATGGGAGTTGTTAATGAAATATTTTTAGTGTTTGATTAATGGAGTACATCTCCTCTTTATTCATGGTTGAGTTTGGGTAGAAGGAAATCTAACAGGCTTGCTCGGTCGGGTTCACTCGGTTGAGTGCCGGGCACGACCCTCGAGTTCGGGGCATGACAGATTTGGACTTGGTTTTGAAAACTGAACATATATTTGGGCTCGTGGGGTAATAGGTGCGACCTTTGATGGAAAACATTTACTGCGCATAAGCGAACTTACACGCGTAGAAGCGCGATCACAGATGCGGACATCAAGCGTAGAAGTGCGACCGCAAATGCGTTTCCTCACTTGCAGATGTGATCCCAACGAAGGTTGCTTGAAATCCGCAGATGCGGCCTTCTCCACGAAAATGCGATGTCACATAAGCGCACAATGTTCCGCATATGTGGAAGCACTGAAGGAATCTGCACTTCCTTTACACTTTTTTCTCAATTCCACTTCAATTAAATTTAACTCTTTTCATGGCATCGTTTACTTTAAAATCTAGCAATATACACTGTAAACAACCTCATATCATAATTAATGAATACAGAAACTAAAGAATAGAGACTAAAATAAATGGTAAAGTCACCACTCATCAATAGTGCGCTTGGACTGTCCATCTGTTTGAGGGTAGAATGTTGTTCTCAACTCAACCCGTGTGCCTACTCACACTGTACGACATTCCAAAAGTGCGATGTAAACTGCGTACCACGGTCAGAGATGATTGATACCAACACGCCATGAAGTCGGACAATCTCGTGAATATAGACCTGAGCCAGCTACCCTGAAGAATAAGTACCACTGAAATGAAATGAACCGACTTGTCTCCTATCCACAATTACCTATAGTGCATCAAGTTTCTTTTAAGTCCGTATGATACCAGCAGCAAAATCAATGGTAACTCGCTCCCATTTCCACTAGGGAATCTCACACCTCTGAAGCAACCCACCTGGCCGTTGATGCTCAAACTTCACCTGCTGACAATTTAGACACTGAGCTACATACTCCACTATATCATTCTTCATTCTCCTCCACCAATAGTGTTGCCTCAAGTCTTGATACATCTTATCCTCCTGCAGAATCAAATCAAGCAAGCCATCAATGTAGGGCACACATAGCCGACCCTACATCTGTAAAACACTATAATCCCCAATAGTAACCTTCTTGGCATCGCCGTGCTGGACCGTGTACTTAAGGACAAGCAAATGGGGGTCGTCATACTGATGCTCTCTTATACGATCATTTCGAGAAGACCAATAAACCATGCAAGATAGAACTCGACCCGTCTTCAAAACATCCAACCTAACAAACTGGTTGGCCAAGGCCTGAACCTTCAATGCTAATGGCCACTCCGTTGCCAGTAGATTTGCTATACTACCCAATCTCTATGCCTTTCGACACAAGGCATCGACCCCCATATTGACCTTCCTAGGATGATATAGAATGGTGATATCATAGTCCTTAGGAAACTCTAACCACCTCCGGTGTTGTGAGTTAAGATCCTTCTATTTGAACAAATTTTGCAGACTCTGGTGATCGATATAGACCTCACAAGGGACACCGTACAAATAGTGTCGCCAAATCTTCAAGGCATGAACAATTGCTGCTAATTCCAAGTCGTGGAAAGGATAATTCTTCTCATGCACCTTCATCTGTCTAGACGCATAGGCAATCACGCTATCATCTTGCAGTAACACCGCACCGAGGCAAACATGTGACGCATCACAATACATATTGTAAGACCCTGAACCCGTAGGCATAACAAACACTAGGGCTGTAGTCGGAGCAGTCTTGAGCTTTTGAAAGGTCTCCAACAGTCCTCGGTCCATCTGAACGGAGCACCCTTATGGGTCAATCAGGTCATAGGTGCAACAATAAATGAGAAACCCATACAAAATGACGGTAATACCTTGTCAAACCAAGAAAACTCTGGATCTAAGTGGCTGAAGACGGTATGGGACAACTCTACATTGCTTTAATCTTCTTTGAATCTACCTTGAGCCACTCACTCAACACCACATGACCCAAAAATGCCACCAAGTCAAGCCAAAATTGTCACTTTGAAAATTTTGCATACAACTTCTTTTCTCTCAAGGTTTAAAGCACAATCCTCAAATGTTGTGCATGAACCTCCCGGCTTCGGGAGTACACCAGGATATCGTCAATAAACACAATGACGAATGAATCAAGATAGGGCTGAAATACAATGTTCATCAAGTGCATGAATGTTGTTGGTGCGTTGGTCAGCCATACCGAGTCTTGAAAGCAGTCTTTCAAATATCTGGATCCCGAATCTTCAATTGATGATAGCCTGATTGCAAATCAATCATTAAGAATAATCTGGCACCCTATAGATGATCAAATAGGTCATCAATACGTGGCAATAGATACATGTTCTTTACTATAATCTTGTTCAATTGCCGATAATAAATACACATGCGCATAGAACTATGCTTCTTCTTCACAAACAAGACCATAGCACCTCCAAGGTGACACACTAGGCCAAATGAAACCCTTATCAAGGAACTCTTGCAACTGCTCTTTTAACTCCTTCACCTCTGCTTAGGCCATACGATATGGTAGAATAGAAATGGGCTTAGTACCTGACAACAAGTCCATGCCAAAATTAATATCCCTATCGGGCGACATACCCGGAAGATCTGATAGAAATACATCTGGATAGTCTCTCACTATCGGTACCGACTCAACGGTAGGAGTATCAACACCAACATCTCTCACAAAGGCTAGATGTGCATCACACCCCTTCCCAACCATTCGATCTGCCTTAAAGAAAGACACCACCCTATTACGCACATAATCCAAAGTACCCCTACACTCCAACCATAGCAAACATGGCATACCAATGTCACCATCTTGGCGTGACAATCAAGAATAGCATGACAAGGCGACAACCAATAAATGCCCAAAAATACATAAAAGTCTACCATACTGAGCAACAATAGATCAACTATGATCTCAAACCTGCCAATAACAACTAAAAACGACCGATACACACAGTCAACAACAATGAAATCTCCCACATACGTGGACACATAGATAGGAGAACTCAAAGAATCACAGGATATACACAAATACAGAGCAAAATAAGATGATACATATGAATAAGTGGAGCCTGGATCAAATACACGGATGCATCTCTATGACAAACTGGAACAATACCTCTGATAGCTGAGTCTGATGCAACTGCCTCCATCATACTCGAGAGAGCATAAAATCTATCTTGGCCTCCCCCTCTAGGGTGACCCGTACATACCTGACCTCCACCCTTAGCTGGCTGAGCAGGTGGAGTGGAAACTGGTGCGGTAACCACGGGGAACGTCTGGAATAAGTTGAGCTTGAGTAGTATGTGGAGGTGCTTCCATCTTGAGTCTGGGGTAGTCCCTTACCAATTGACGAGTATCACCACACTCAAAACATCTATCAAAGGACATGGCTGCTAAACCTGGCTCGGGCCTGGTCGGCTGGACTGACCACTGAAAGCCCCCCGTGCTGGAGGTGCACTAGACAGTGGCAGTGCATAATGGGCAAACTGAGACCTGGCAGTAGCCGCAGTACCACTAGAAGACGGAAATGTTAAATGAACTAGACAACTCACATAGCCTCTACCATGATGGGCTACAATTGGGGCACGAGCACCACTATATCTACAATAATCTCGAGGTCTCTTAGCCTCTCTGTCCTCTCTTTCTCGGCCCCGCAAATCCTCCAATCCCTGTGTGGTCTCTACCACCTGTTGGTATGGAGTATCAGTCTCCAACTCTCGAGCCATGATGAATCTAATACCACAGTTGAGCCCCTTGATAAATCGACAGACTCGATTGTGGAAATCAAGGAGGTGCATACTGGACAACTCATTGAACCTGAGAGCATACTCTTATACGATCATAGCACCATGGCACAACAGCTCAAACTTCGCGCGCCATACATCCCAAAGTTTGTGGGGAACAAACTCTCTTAAGAACATCTCTAAAAGCAGAGCCCATATGAGTGAAGGAGCCCCTGTTGCCCTGATTGGGCCTAAAACGGCTGCAGTGCTGCTACTGACTGGTCCCTGCTAGTGATGCAGTATCCGAAGACTGAGCAAAGGACTGAGATGGCCCTGACGACCCTCCCTTGAATGTTTACCTGCCACCACCAGACAAACCACCAAAGTTGCCTGTAGACCAGGCCTTATTGCTACCCTCTAACTCTATTATGTTCTTAAATGTATTGGTCTCTATGCCTTGAGCGAATGCCACCATCTTACCATAGTTCATATAAGAATTCAAGGCAGCTGTAGCGGCCTTATTTATTACCAAGGGACTAAGGCCCTCCACAAACCGGCGCACTCTAGCCTCCATAGTGGGCAACATGTAAATAACATACTTGGACAGGTACGCGAATCTCTTATGGTAATCTCAAAAACTGAGGCTACCTTGCCTCAAGTTCTCAAAATTAGCAGCGTGGGCTGCCTTAGTCTCGGCAGGCAAGAAATGAGCAATGAAGGCATTGACAAACTCACCCCACTTGACCGAAGAGATCCCTTATTCACGGGACCCCTCCTATAGTTCAAACCAATAATACGCCACCTCTTTCAGGTGGTAGGAAGCCAATTCCACAGCCTCCGTCTCAGTAGCACGCATAACTTGGAGAGTTTTGTGCATGTCATCAATGAAGTCCTGGGGGTCCTCCTCTGGATTAGTACCCGTGAACACTAGAGGATCCAACTAGAGAAACTTGTTCACCCTGGAACTAGTAGAATCCCGTGGCTGACTGGAAGAAGTGGGTGAAACATTTGATCTCTAGGCCTGGGAAGCCACTATCTGAGCCAACATCTGTATGGCTCCCCGAAGATTAACATCAGAAACACCAGAATTGGAAGTTGGAACTGGAGATGGAACTGGTATATCAGCTGGAGGGACTTTTTCACCCTCAGTTGGTGTAGGGATATGTGCGGTCTGTTAAGTTGTAGTAGAGTCAGGTAGCGTAGTAACTAGAGGAATATTCTCACTCCTTGGGTGCTCACCCGCATCATTAAATATAAAATTAATTGCCACTCCTGGGGTGACATTGGCTCTTTGGCCAGTTCTTGCCTTCTTCTTAGGTGACATATACTGAAAGTTAGAGAAAATCACGAGTAAGGAACAATCTTACAATCAGCCTTATTGCAGGATCGAGAACATAAAAGAAGGGTATTATTCCTAAATACCCATGTAGCATCCTAATTATATATGTGGTCAACAATACACCGATAAGAATGACTCTACTAGATGCATCCTAGGACATTTTAAAACCTTTGGCTATGTTACCAAGTTTGTCGCGCCCCAAAACGCTCATCCGAGTGAACCCGGCCGAGCAAGCATGTTAGATTTCCTTCTACCCAAAGTCGTACATAAATGGAGATAATACATATTTTCATTAATTAGCTAATAAGGTGATCATGTCTATAATACCAATTCATTACCAATAGTTTCATCATTTTAAAGTCTCAAAGATCAAACACAGTTTTCATAGTCTGAAATGGAACAAGTAATACAACCACAACATAACAGTGTTTGACCTTCTCAGTGCCAATATACAACCCACACTATGTCTACCGAGCCTCTATAGATAAAGAAGAGTACTATGATAATGCTGGCAATAAGGCACCGGCTATACCTCAGACATAATACACAAAGAACAAAAGATAAATGACCCCGAAATGTAGTGGGGCTCGCCAAGGCAGCTAGGAAGAGGGTGTATCGCTATCACTGATCAATGTCTCCTGCTGTAGAACCACCTGCATCCATTTAAGATGTAGCACCCCAGGCAAAAGGGATGTTAGTTCCATCGGATAGTACTAATATGTATAACTAAACACCTTCTCAATAGAATGAATAATATTGCAAGGAGGAACAATTATAAAATCAATTAAAGCTTCGAACAATACCGAAACATCAAGTTTGAACCACTTAAATATTCAAGCAAATTTCCATATTTTTAAGTTGGAGACCCTGAGTACCGATGTATCATCGTTCACAATATAATTATTCACAATACCAATACCACCATACTTTTAGCACGGAGTCCGATCTTGACCCGATCGGCTAGGCCATCTGAATAGAGACATCGACCACAATCACTCTCAATAGTAATACCACCATACCTTTAACACAGAGTCTGATCACGACCCGATCATCTAGGCCATCTCATTAGAGACATCAACCACAATAATGATTTCAATTATAATTTCCAATAAAATCACTACCATGTATGTGGTATGGTGTCCGATTACGACCCGATCGGCCAGGCCGTCTCATTCAAGACATCAACCTTTTTATATCAGTCATTTCATTTCATACTTCTTTCACATCTTTTCATTTCATTGGCACTAGTGGCCACAATTATAAAATCATTCTTGGCACTTGGCCGTATTTCATAATTTGAATTCTTTTTCCACTTTCAAACGTCATCATCGTCATCAACAACAACAAGGCTTTTCAATTTAATACTTTAAATACTCATGGGAGCAACTAAGAATCTTAGGCACATAGAGACTTTTCACACAATTTGGCATAACAACCTTCATTCGAACTTGACTTGAAGTCTTAACATTTTCAACACATATCCCATACTTTGAACACATCCTCAAATGATAAGATAACATGATAAAAGCATTTGGAATTCATATTGAACATATATCTTTCAACACAAGCATATCCGGAATGGCCAATTTTATAATGATCAATTCAAAACTTACACAAATTACACGAACACCGTGGGATTCAATTCTAAGAGAAGAGTTTAGCCAACATACCTTAATTGAGCTTCCTTAAACTCTAAAATGTTCCGAAATTCTTAGCAACTTCAATCTATTTTAGAAATATAACAAGTTCAACCAAAATTAGGAAGATGATCATGGTTCTAGCTCATTTGAGCATTTTATCA
>AWOL01S0043955.1:0-10090 GCA_000715115.1 Nicotiana otophora | reverse complement strand
TGACTGTTCCTTTTTTTATTTTTATTTACGTTTTAGGGTAAAAAACAGGAATTCAAGACTATTTCTAGATTTTCGAGTACTATAGTCCACATTATCGGGGTGCATCCAAGCGACTAGCCCCGAATCTCCAAATAGTTTATGGGCACATAAGAAATGACCTAAGTTTTTGGCGATTGAGGGGAAAAAATAGGAATACAGATGATTCTCAGATTTTTGTGTGCTATTGTCCACGCCATCGGTATGCATCTAGGCGACCGGCTCCGAATCGCCTAAAGCTTTGTCAGCCNAATATTCTAACGCCGGCTTGCCTAGCAAGTGAAATGTTAGGTGCCATCACGGTTTCGAGGGTGGGAATTTTGGGTCGTGACAGACTGGCCACGAATCGCCTAAACTTTCGCAGTCCCATAAAAAAATGACTTAATGAATAATAGTCATTGCTTTAGGACGACCGTTTCTCGCTTTTGGCATTTTAGGAATAAAAGCATTGGAATTCTAGACAATTCTCAGATTTTCGTGTGCTATTGTCCACGCCATCGGCATGTATCTGGGCGACTGACCCCGAATCTCCTAAAAGTTTTCGGGCCCATAAAAAGTGATCTAAAATAAATAGTCATTGCTCTGGCATGACTGTTCCTTTTTTTATTTTTATTTACGTTTTAGGGTAAAAAACAGGAATTCAAGACTATTTCTAGATTTTCGAGTACTATAGTCCACATTATCGGGGTGCATCCAAGCGACTAGCCCCGAATCTCCAAATAGTTTATGGGCACATAAGAAATGACCTAAGTTTTTGGCGATTGAGGGGAAAAAATAGGAATACAGATGATTCTCAGATTTTTGTGTGCTATTGTCCACGCCATCGGTATGCATCTAGGCGACCGGCTCCGAATCGCCTAAAGCTTTGTCAGCCCATCAAAAATGGCATAACAAATATAGTCATCGCTCCGGGGTGAGTGTTCCTCATTTTTTGGCATTTTTGGGCCAAAACAAGGAATTTGGGACGATTCCTTGATTTTCGTGTTCCTCATATAGTCCACACTATCGGCATGCATTCGGGCGACGGTCCCGAATCAAATAAAAGTTTGCGGGACTATAAAAATGACCTAACAAACAATAGTCATCACTCTGGCAAGACCGTTTCTTATTTTTTGGCATTTTAGGGCCAAAGAAACTAGAATTCAAGACGATTTCCATATTTTCGTGCGCTATAGTCCACGCCATCAGCATCCATCCGAGCGACCGGGCCCGAATCTCCTAAAACTCTGCCACGATTGTTCCCCAGTTTTGGCGATTTAGGGCCAAAAAATAGCAATTGAGAATGAATCCCAGATTTTTGTGTGATATTGTCCACGCCATCGGCATGCATCTGGGTGATTGACTCTGAATCACCTAAAATTTAGCGGGCCCATAAAAAATGACGTCACGAATATAGTAATTACTCTGGGATGAGTGTTTCTCATATTTTTGGCATTTAGGGCTAAAATATCAGAATTCAGAACGATTACCAAATTTTCGTGTGCATAGTCCACGCCATCTGCATGCATCCGGGAGACCGACTCCGAATCGCCTAAAATTTTACGGGCTCATAACAAATGACCTAACGAACAATAGTCATTGCTTTGGAATGACCGTTTCTTAATTTTAGCATTTTAGGGCCAAATCAACTGGAATTCAGGACGATTCTCAGATTTCAGGTGCTATTATCCGCGCCATCGTCATGCATCTGGGCGACCGACCCCGAATCTCCTAAAATTTTACGGCCCCATAAAAAATGACCTAACAAATAATAGTCGCCTCTCTGGCATTATTGTTCCTTATTTTTGCGTTTTAGGGTCAAAAAATAGGAATTCAAGACGATTTCTAGATTCTTGTGTGCTATAGTCCACGCCATTGGCATGCATCTGTGCGACCGACTCCGAATCACCTAAACTTTTATGGGTCCATACAAAACGTCCTAACGAGCAATAGTCATCATTCCGGCACGACCATTCCACATTATTTGGCGATTTAGGGCAAAAAAAGGAATTGAGATGATTCCCAAAATTTTTATGTGTTATAGTCCACGCCATCGGCATGCATCCGGGCGACTGGCTCTGAATAGCCTAAAATTTTAGGGGACCATCAAAAACGACCAACGAACATAATCATCATTCTGAGGTGATTGTTCCTAGTTTTTTGGCATTTTAGGACAAAAAAAAAGGAAGTCAAGATGATTCCTAGATTTTCATGTGCTAAAGTGCATGCCATTGGCATGCATCCGGACCACCGGCCCCGAATTGCCTAAAATTTTGCGGGCCCATAACAAATGACCTAACGAACAATAGTCATCACTCCGTTTCTCATTATTTGCATTTTAGGGCAAAAATTCGGAATTCAGGATGATTCACAAATTTTCGTGTGCTATAGTCCGCATCATCGTCATGCTTCTGGACTACCGCTCCTAGATCTCCTAAAACATTGTGCGCCCATAAACAAGGATCTAACGTACAATATTCATTGCTCAGGCATGAGCGTTTCTTGGTTTTTGGCATTTTAGAGCCAAAAAACTAGAATTTAGGACGATTCCCAGATTTTCATGTGCTATAGTCCATGCCATTGGCATGCATCCGAGCGAATGGAATCGAATCTCCTAAAGTTTTGCGGGCCCATAAAAATGACCTAACAAAAAATAGTCATCGCTCTGGCGTGACCTTGTAATTCAGGATGATTCCCACATTTTCGTGTTCTATAGTCCACGCCATCGGCATGCATCCGAGCGACCAGCCATGAATCTGCTAAACTTTTGTGGGCCTATCGATAACGACCTAACAAATAATAGTCATCACTCTGGTACGAACGTTCCTCATTTTTGGGGCATATTAGGTCCAAAAATAGTAATTAAAGACGATTTCCAGATTTTCGTGTGCTATAGAATAAGCTATCGGCATGCATCCGGGAGACCAGCCCAGAATCTGCTAAAATTTTGCGGGCCCATAAAAAATAACCTAACGAACAATAGTCATTGCGTTGGCACGACCTTTCCTAATTTTTGGCGATTTAGGGATAAAAAATAGGAATTCAGGATGATTCCTAAATTTTCGTGCGCTATATTCCACGTCATCGGCGTGCATCCGGGCGACCGGCTCCGAATCGCCTAAAATTTTGCGGCCCCATCAAGAAAGACCTAACTAACATAGTCATCACTCAGGGGCTACTGTTCCTCGTCGTGTGGCATTTTAGGGCCGAAAAAAGGAATTAAGAACGATTTCAAAATTTTTGTGTGCTATAGTCCATACCATCGGTATGCATTCGGGTGACAGACCCTGAATTGCCTAAAATTTTCCAGGCCCATAAAAATGATCTAACGAGCAATAATCATCGCTCCGGCATGACATTTCCTCATATTTTGGCGATTTAGGATCAAAAAATAGGAATTCAGGATGATTCCCAGATTTTCGTGTGCTATAGTCCAACGCCATCGGCATGCATCCGACTTCGAATTGCCTTAAATTTTGCGGGCACATAAAAAATAACATAACGAACATAGTAATCGCTCTGGGTTGACTGTTCCTCGATTTTAGGCATTTTAGGACCAAGAGCAGGAATTCATGATGATTTCTAAATTTTCGTGCGCTATAGTCCATGCCATCAACATACATCCAAGAGACCGGTCACGAATCGCCTAAAATTTTGCGAGCCCCTAAAAAATGACCTAACAAACAATTGTTGTCATCACCCCTGCATGATCATTTCTCATTTTTGACATTTTAGGCAAAACAAACTGGAATCCAGGATGATTCCTAGATTTTCGTGTGCTATATAGTCCACGCCATCGGCGTGCATCCTGGCTACCGACCCCAAATCTCCTAAAATTTTACAGGCCCACAAACAATGACCTGACAAACAATATTCATCGCTCTTTCATGACCGTTCCTTGATTTTTAGCGTTTTAGGGCAAAAAAATAGAAAATTAGGACGATTACAAGATTTCTTGTGCTATAGTCCATGACATCGGTATGCATCCGAGCACCGCGCCTCAGATCTCCTAAACTTTTGTGGTTCCATCAAAAACTACCTAACTGACAATAGTCATCGCTCAGGTATGACCTTTCCTCATTTTTTGTCAATTTAGGGAAAAAATAGGAATTCACGATGATTCTCATATTTACGTATGCTATAGTCCACGTCATCGGCATTCATTCGGGCGACCAGCTCCGAATCACCTAACATTTTGCAGGCCTATCAAAAATGACCTATCGAACATAGTCATCGCTATGAGGTGATTGTTTCTCATTGTTTGGCAGTTTAGGGTCAAAAAATAAGAATTCAAAATTATTCCTAGATTTTCTTGTGCTATAGGTCATGTCATCAGCATGCATTCGGACGATCGGCCACAAATCTCCAAATATTTTATGGGCCCATAAATAATAATGTAACCTATAATAGTCATTGCTCAGGTACGAGCGTCCCTTGGTTTTTGGAATTTTAGGGCAAAAAAATAGGAATTCAAGACGATTCCTAGATTTTCGTGTGCAAAGGTCCGCGCCACCGAATCTCCTAAAATTCTGCGGGCCCATAAAAAATGACCTAATGAACAATAGTCATCACTCCGCCATGATCATTCCCCATTTTTGGCGATTTAGGGCCAAAACATAGGAATTCAGGATGAGTCCCAGATTTTTGTGTGCTATTGTCCACGCCATAGGCATGCATATAGGCGATTGGCTCCAAATCGCCTAAACTTTCACGTGCCCATCACAAATGACGTAACAGACATAGTCATTGCTCTAGGGTAAGTGTTCCTCATTTCTTGGCATTTAGGGCTAAAAACAGAAATTCAGAATGATTCCCAGATTTTCGTGTGCATAGTCCACGCCATCGGCATGCATTCGGGCAACCGACCCCAATCAACTAAAATTTTACGGGCCCATAAAAAATGACCTAACGAACAATAGTCATTTCTCCTCCACGATCATTCCCCATTTTTGGCGATTTCGGACAAAAAAAAGGAATTTAGATGATTCCCAAATTTTCGTATGCTATTGTCCACGCCATCAGGATGCATCTGGGCGATCAACTCCGAATCGCCTAAAATTTTGCAGGCTCATAAAAGAAATGACGTAACAAACATAGTCATCACTCTGGGGTGAGTGTTCCTCATGTTTTGGCATTTTAGGGCCAAATAATAGGAATTCGGGAGGATTCTAGATTTTCGTTTGCTATAGTCCACGCCATCGGCATGCATCCGGGCGACCGGCCCCGAAACGCCTAAAATTTTATGAGCCCTTAAATAATGACGTAGCAAAATTTATTTTTCGCTCCGGCACAACCGCTTATCTTTTTTTGCATTTTAGGGCCAAAAAACTGAATTAAAGACGATTCCTAGATTTTCGTGTGATATAGTCCGCGCCATCGACATGCATCCGGAGCACCGACCCTGAATCTCTTAAAAGTATGTGGGCCCATAAAGAATGACCTAACAAATAATAGTCATTGCTCAGGCACGATTGTTCCTTATTTTGTTTTTGCGTATTTGGGCCAAAACACAAGAATTTAAGACAATTCCTAGATTTTCGTGTACTATAGTCCACGACATCGGTATCCATCCGGTCGACCAACCCCGAATCTCCTCAAATTTTATGGGCCCATAAAAAATGACCTAACGATCAATAGTCATCGCTTCAGCATGACTGTTCCTCATTATTTGGCGATTTAGAAAAAAAAGGAATTCAGATAATTCCTTTTTTTCGTGTGCCATAGTCCACGCCATCGGCATGTATCCGTGCGAATGACTCTGAATTGCCTAAAATTATGCGGGCCCATCAAAAACGACCTAACGAATATAGCCATTGCTCTGAGGCAATTGTTCCTCATTTTTTAGCATTTTAGGGCCAAAAAATAGGAATTCAAGATGATTTTCAAATTTTCGTGTGCTATAGTCCATACTGACAGCACGCATCCGGGTGACCGGCCCCGAATCGCCTAAAATTTTGCGAGCCCGTAAAAATGACTAAAGAATAATAGCCATCGCTCCGGCACGACAGTTCCTCATTTTTGGCATTTTAGGGCTAAAACAATCGGAATTCATGACGATTCCCAGATTTTTGTGTGCTATAGTCCGCGCCATCGACATGTATCCGGACGACCGACCCCGAATCTCCTAAAGATTTGTGCTCTCATAAAAAATGATCTAACAAACAATAGTCATCACTCATGCGCGAACGTTCCTCATTTTTTTGGCGTGTTAAGGCAAAAACAAAAGGAATTCAGGATGATTTCTAGATTTTCCTATGTTTTAGTCCACGCCATCGGCATGCATCCGGGCGACCGCCCCCGAATCTCCTAATGTTTTGCGGGCCCATAGAAAGTGACCTAACGAATATTAGTCATCACTCTGACATGACCTTCCTCTTTTTTGGTTAGGCCAAAAAATAGTAATTTAGGATGATTCCCAGATTTTCATGTGCTATAGTCCACGCCATCGGTAGAATCCAGGAGACCAGGCCCTGGATCCCCTAAACTTTTGTGAGGCTATTAAAAACGACCTTACGAACATTAGTCATCTCTCTGGAAGGACCGTTCCATAGTTTTTAGCATTTTAAGGACAAAAAATAGGGATTCAAGTCGATTCCCAGATTTTCGTGTGCTATAGTCCACGCTATCGACAAGCATCCAGGTGACTGGCTCCGAATCTCCTTAAATTTTGCGATCCCATAAAAAATGACCTGACAAACAATATTCATCGCTCCGGCATGACCGTTCCTCGATTTTTGGTATTTTAGGGCAAAAAAAAGAAAATTAGGACTATTCCATGATTTCGTGTGCTATTGTCCAAACCATCAGTATGCATCCGGGCACCAGGCCTCAGATCTCCTAAAATTTTGAAGGCCCATCAAAAACTACCTAACGGAAAATAGTCCTCGCTCATGCATGACCATTCCTTATTTTTTGGAACTTTAGAGCAAATAGGAATTGAGGATGATTCTCATATTTTCATGTGCTATAGTCCACATCATCGGCATGCATCCGGGAGACCTGCTCCGAATCGCCTAAGGCAATTGTTCCTCTCTTTTTGGCATTTTAGGGCCAAAAATAAGAATTCAAGATGATTCCTAGATTTTCGTGTGCTATAGTCTATGCTATCGGCATGGATCCAGACGACCGACCCAGAATCTCCTAAAAGTTTTTGGGCTCATAAAACATAATCTAACGAATAATAGTCATCACTCAGACATGAGAGTTCCTCGTTTTTTGGCATTTTAGGGCCAAAAAACAGGAATTCAAAACGATCCCAAGATTTTCGTGTCCACGCCACCGGCATGCATCCGGGCGACCGGCTTCGGATATCCTAAACTTTTGTAGGCACATAGAAAATGACCTAACGAACAATAGTCATCACTTTTCCATGACCGTTCCCTATTTTTTGGCGATTTAGGGCCAAAAAATATGAAGTCAGGATGATTCCCAGATTTTTGTGCGTTATTGTCCACGCCATCGACATGCATCCGAGCGATTGGCTCCGAATTGCCTAAAAATTTGTGGGCCCATCAAAAATGATGTAACGAACATAGTCATTGCTCTGGGGTGAGTGTTCCTCATTGTTTGGCATTTATGGCTAAAAACTGGAATTCATAACAATTCCTAGATTTTCATATGACATCGGCATGCATCCGGGCGACCGACCCCGAATCGCCTAAAATTTTACATACTTATAACAAATGACCTAATGAACAATATTCATTGCTTTGGTATGACCGTTTCTCATTTTTGGCGTTTTAGGGACAAAAATAGGAATTCAAGATGATTCCCAGATTTTTATGTGTTATTGTCTATGCCATCGGCATGCATCCGGGCAATTGACTCCGAATCGCCTAAAATTTTGTGGGACCATCAAAAACAACGTAACGAACATAGTCATTTATCTGGGGTGAGTGTTCCTCATTTTTTGGCATTTAGGGCTAAAACCAGGAATTCAGAACTATTCCCAAATTTTCGTGTGCAATAGTCTACCCCATCGGCATGAATCCGGGCGCCTAAAATTTTACGGGCTTATAAAAATTGACCTAACGAAGAATAGCCATTGCTCCGCCATGATCATTTCTCATTTTTGGCGATTTAGGACAAAAAAAGGAATTCAGATGATTCCCAAATTTCGTGCGCTATTCTCCACGCCATTGGCATGCATCCGGGCGATTGGCTCCGAATCGCCTAAAATTTTACGGTCCCATAAAAAAGCAACATAACAAATATAGTCATCACTTCGGGGTGAGTGTTCCTGGGTTTTTTGGCATTTTAGGGTCAAAAACCAGGAATTCGGGAAGATTCCAGATTTTCGTTAGCTATAATCCATGCATCGGCATGCATCCGGATAAACAGCCCCGAAATACCTAAAATTTTGCGAGCCTATAAATAATGACCTAACAAATAATAGTCATCGCCCCGGCATGACCGTTTCTCATCNTCGCCTAAAATTTTGTGGGACCATCAAAAACAACGTAACGAACATAGTCATTTATCTGGGGTGAGTGTTCCTCATTTTTTGGCATTTAGGGCTAAAACCAGGAATTCAGAACTATTCCCAAATTTTCGTGTGCAATAGTCTACCCCATCGGCATGAATCCGGGCGCCTAAAATTTTACGGGCTTATAAAAATTGACCTAACGAAGAATAGCCATTGCTCCGCCATGATCATTTCTCATTTTTGGCGATTTAGGACAAAAAAAGGAATTCAGATGATTCCCAAATTTTCGTGCGCTATTCTCCACGCCATTGGCATGCATCCGGGCGATTGGCTCCGAATCGCCTAAAATTTTACGGTCCCATAAAAAAGCAACATAACAAATATAGTCATCACTTCGGGGTGAGTGTTCCTGGGTTTTTTGGCATTTTAGGGTCAAAAACCAGGAATTCGGGAAGATTCCAGATTTTCGTTTGCTATAATCCATGCATCGGCATGCATCCGGACAAACAGCCCCGAAATACCTAAAATTTTGCGAGCCTATAAATAATGACCTAACAAATAATAGTCATCGTCCCGGCATGACCGTTTCTCATTTTTTAGAATTTTAGGGCCAAAACAACTGAATTCATGACGATTCCCAAATTTTCATGTGCTATAGTCCACGCCATCGGCATGCATCTGAGGGACCAGCACCGAATCTCTTAAAATTTTGCAAACCAATAAAAATGGATCTAACAAACAATAATCATCGCTCCGGTATGACCTTTCCTTATGTATTTCCATTTTGGGCCAAAAAATAGGAATTCAAGACGATTCCTATATTTTCGTGTGCTATAGTCCCTGCCATCGGCATCAATCTGGGCGATCGGCTTTGAATCTTCTAAAATTTTATGGGCCCATAAATAATGACCTAACGATCAATAGCCATCGCTCCGGCATGACCGTTCCTCAATATTTGGCGATTTAGGGCAAATGAATTCAGATGATTCCCGATTTTCGTATGCTATATATAGTCCACGCTATCGGCATGCATCCGGGTGATCGGCTCTGAATCGCCTAAAATTATGCGATCCCATCAAAAATGACCTGACGAACATAGTCATTGCTCTGAGGCAATTGTTCCTAATTGTTTGGCATTTTAGGGCAAAAATATAGGAATTCAAGATGATTCCCAGATTTTCGTGTGCTATAATCCATGCCAACGACATGCATCCGGGTGACCAACCAAGAATCGTCTAAAATTTTTTAGGCCCATAAAAATGACCTAACGAACAATAGGCATCTCTCCGGTACGACCGTTCCTCATATTTGTCATTTTAAGTCCAAAACAATTAGAATTCAGGACTATTCCTAAATTGTTGTGTGCTATAGTCCACGCCTTCGACATGCATCCAGACGACCAGCCCCGAATCTCCTAAAATTTTGTGCTCCCATAAAAAATGACCTGACAAAAATAGTCATCGCTCCGGCACGACCATTCCTCATTTTTGGAATTTTAAGGCCAAAACAATCGGAATTCAGGACGATTTGTGGATTTTTGTATGTTATAGTCCACGCCATTGGCATGCATCTAGGAAAACATCCCTAAATCTCCTAAAGTTTTGCGGGCGCATAAAGAATAACCTAACAAACAATAGTCATCGCTCCGTG
>AWOL01S0043951.1:5489-24232 GCA_000715115.1 Nicotiana otophora | reverse complement strand
GACTCTTATTTTGGATTGATATCGATTATGCACATCGGCCCAAGTAATAGCTGGGTACTCGATCAGGTTATGCTTCAGCCGCCGTGAAGCCATCGAGCTTTGTTCGTTTAGACCTTCAGTGAAAGCTTGAACAGCCTAATTGTCTGTGACTGGTGGTAGATCCATTCGTTCTATTTGGAAACGAGATACGGATTCTCTTAGCATCTCGTTATCCTTTTGTCTTACCTTGAATAGGTCTGACTTCCTGGTCTCGACCTTTATGGCCCCCAGCATGTGCTTTTACGAAAGAATCAGCAAGCAAAGCAAAAGAATCGATAGAGTTAGATGGTAAATTATGATACCATATCATTGCTCCCTTTGTCAGGGTTTCACCGAATTTTTTCAATAATACAGATTCGATCTCATCGTCCTCTAGATCGTTCCCTTTGATGGCACATATATAAGAGGTGACATGTTCGTTGGGATCGGTTGTTCCATTATATTTAGGAATCTCGGGCATGCGAAACTTCTTTGGGATCGGTTTAGGAGCCGCGCTTGGGGGGAAAGGCTTTTGTGTAAATATTTTTTGGAATCTAAACCCTTCAATATCGATGGTGCCTCCGAGATTTGATCAACCCTGGATTTATATGTCTATACCTTTTTGTCGTTTGCCTCGATCCTCCTTTCTCCTGATTCTATTCGTTTGGTCAGTTCTTCGAACATCTTAGCAATTTCGAGATTAGTCCCCGACTCTTGCTCATTTGACCTTACTATAGCTGGTTCCGTTCTGTGGGCGATTTCTCGGGGTGGACTGGGCTCCAGCCTGCTCGGTATCTGGGTTTGACTCTATAACTGAGCTCTTGCTGCCTGTTGAGCTTGCAACATTTCGAAAATCATACGCAAGCTGACGCCGTTTTTCTCGACGTTATGAGTATCTCGAGCTGCAGATCGAGTGCCACCATGAATGCTATTTTCAGGTTCAGAATGTAGATTTGCCTCAATGACCACATGCGAATTAACGTTTAATGGCACTTCGACTCGAGCTCCAACGGCTTCGACAAACGGCCTTTCGATCCTGGGCGTCAAGTTGTTGTTCTCACCTTGAAGACCAGCTTCGTTGTCGATAGGTAAAGCCATTTAATTGATGGCTCGTCGTTGCTAATCCGAAATCAAAGACACTTCCAGAAACAAGCGTAAAATGGCGTGTTTTGCGGATTCGTATCAAATAACCACTGTTATCCTAGCCCCACGGTGGGCACCAACCTGTTTACCCGAAAAATAGATAGAGTTGAATTTATACGTAGTTCTAAGGGTATGTGGTATAAATTGACACAAATCGTAAGAATAAATAGAATTATCGAATATTGACTGTAAAGAATGAAAAATAAGCAGAATTGGAAAGAGGATGATTTATGGATTAAGCAAGATGAATCAATCTATGAAGCTAAAAAAGACAACTCTTTAATATAGGAGTGTATGATATCTCAGTTACAATGTATGCAAAACCTCTGCCTTCACAGAAATACAACTATCCCTTTTATAGTGGGGGATCCTACTTTAGATATAATTAAAAATATATAGTGGGGAACTCATGATAAATTAGCTTTTCTCTAATTCCCGTCGAGATTCTCTCCCTTAGTGCGGCTGCAATGGCTTTTGTCTGTGAGCTCGATCTTGATCGGACTCGGTGTTGGTCGGTATTGGTTTTAGAGCTCGATGCGGGTTTGAGCTCGATGCCGATTCGGGGGTCCGGTATTGACCTGGGTTTGGTATTGGTTGGCCTCTGGTTCTTAAACTCGATTCCGCTGCTTCTTAGTATAGTTCGATTTGGACTCGAGCTCGATAATGGTGTCGAGCTCGGTATTTAATCCGACTCCGAAACTCTAAATTTGTTCGTGCCTTCTTCAGATCTCACCTCGATATTATGAAAACTTTCTTCGGTCCATTATGTTCCCATCTCGATCAGATGTACGAAGGCCGAAATCAGTTTCGACCGTATACATTATTGGTTTTTATCTTTGATATGTTAAATGTTGAGAGAATAACCAAGGGAATCCACATAGAACAGATCCATTCAAACCTTTTCTGTCTACATGAAAGGAGAGTCGCTAAACATTTTTCAGTTTTTACGGTTGTCCGGAAATTATAGCATATCTTATTGAATCTTCTGCCTTTCTATTGTCATAGTTCCTCCTTTATCTTGTAAAAGTTGTAAC
The DNA here is from genome assembly GCA_000715115.1 of Nicotiana otophora. Lineage (NCBI taxonomy): Eukaryota > Viridiplantae > Streptophyta > Magnoliopsida > Solanales > Solanaceae > Nicotiana > Nicotiana otophora. The sequence goes on along the minus strand of AWOL01S0043951.1, from coordinate 22,037 downwards.
GCGCACTATATCATATGCCTATTAGCTACTTACTATTAGCCATCATTTGCATAATTAGATTGATTGGTGCTACCTACACCAAATACCTTTTATATCTGGAATGATAATCCTGCAAGTGTATTTAACAGAGTTTAATGAAATCTCATGCTTCTGTGTCTTGTCATGCGTTTATTAGTAGTTTAAAATCTCAATATTATGTAATATTTTATTTACAAGGTTGTGTTATAGTCTTCTTCTCATTTCACTTAATGTACTTGTCAGTTACTTATTTTTGTTACGTACACCATGAACTGGTCCCAGTTAGTGATCGTTTCAGGCCTTTAGGCTCATTAGCAAGGACTACTGGTGAGCTCTTCCAGAAGGAAATAGACAATTTGAAGCCTATATCATAGAGAAAATTTGTTGTTAGTATTTATTGCTGCTTAAACTATTGTGATCTCGTTGTTGTTTCAGTACCAGTGAAACTCTTCTTGGTTACAAATGAATTTAACTAGCTTTTTGTTACTTAAAATTAATTACTTTAAGCTAGCATACACTGTTTTATTAGTTTACGTCAGTTTAAACATTCATAAGGTGTGTTTTATTTTGATTGATTAGTATTGCTTCTTTTTCATCTATTTTGGTTGTTCTTATTCTGGATAGTAGATAATACCAACATTCTCACTAAGGTTATAGTACCTATTCTGTTATTCGTCGGTAATTTTATGATGGTGAATGAAATTTTTCATGTACTCCTCATTTTATTGCTAGACTGAAACCGATACGACACCGGGTTCACTTACATATCCAAATTTCTCTTCTGGCTCTACTGTCAAACTACTCAAGGCTACGCATATACAGAAAGTTTGCCAATGATCTGAGGTATGGCCTGTGTTTGGCAGTTAAAAGCGCAAAATTCATCAAGGTTTATAAAGATGCCTTAAACCCCTTTTAAAATAATCTTTGGACATTTAGAAAAAGATAATATGCGGGTGCTTTATCTCAATTCTCCATATTTAGTTTTTGTCGTGTGTGCTAGATGTAGTTTTGCCAATTTTACTTTGTTCATTATAGCGTCATTTTCTAAATAAATGTTGTTAGATCATATAGAATAATATGTTCGGTATCGCCAATGAAAAAAATTCATATTTGGTTTTTATGTTTGCAGAAGTGTTGTATAGTCCATTGAACATCTTAAGTTTAAAATTTTAAAGGAAATGTGCAAAGCATATTATTGTTCTCCAACATCAGAATAGCGAATTGCCAATATTCGACGTTCATCCACCCACCCCACAACAAAAGAAGAAGCTTAAAAAAGGCGCATCAGAAGCTAAAGCAGAAAATACAAATCCTAAAGCTTTCTTAGTTGCAGATTCACGGTCTGATTCTGTAAGCAGATGTACACAACTAGAGTATGTCCTATGAATTTTCAGTGTCATTGCTAACCTACCTTTTTTCCTAAGATGCTTAAATGTAGCATTTGGTTAACAATGTGAATTAGTCTTCCGACTGTAAGAATGTAAGATTACTTAAGTGTTATATTCCTTTCTATTGTGTTTTTTGTTACTCTCCATGCAACCTTTATGGCTGATACACTTATTTCTAATGGTTTATTGACATAATGCTTGTTATAAAAGGAGTATATTTGTTCTAATAGTATGTTTACCTAATGACTGCTGGTTAATAGATTTGGATAGGTATCCCTTAAAAAGAGTATAGAATCTCCCCCAGCATGGAAATTCATAATTCATCAAATCTATTCTTCAAATCCCAAGATTTGATACAGAACCTTCATTCTAGGTTTTTATGTCGTGTGTCTACTTTATGACTAATATGTTGGTGCTTGTTGCCGCTTACCCGGAAAATCAGATAGAGTTAAATTTATAAGTGTTTCTAAGGATATGTGATATAGCTTGACATAAATCGTACAGTGAAATGGAAATGTACGGATTCTTGACTATAGAAACGGGAGATAAAATTAGTGAGCAGGAAGAATGAGTATGACAAAGTAAAACAAACTCAAGAGGTTTGTCTTTCAATAGGAGAAACAGTCTTTTGTTACAATGTGTCCATGTGCTTACAATGATTCCCCTCTTTATAGTAGAGGGCACTTGATTCCCCTCTTTACAATGGAACTACTCTCTATTGTTGTGTGGCACTTGATTCACGAAGGAAAGATAATGTCGTTGACCTCTACGTTAGAGTAAGTGAGCGGGTTATAAATAATGTATAGTGCTTGTGAGTCAAATCTTGAGGCGAGGATATTACGTTAGAGTGCTTAATCTATTTTAAATATTCTTGGTATGATGAGTAACGAGAGTTGTTTAAAAAGCCGTGTCTATATGAAGTGTAGTTTGATTGTTCGAGGACGAGCAATGGTTTAAGTGTGGGTGTTAATGGTAGCCTATAATCTCGTATTTTAGTCGCTTGTTGCACTCTAATTTACTGCACTTTACTTGTGTTTGAGCTATAATTGATAGTGTTTTGCTCTTATTGTGTGGTTTATGCCTTGTGGGTGTGATTCTGAGCTATGTAGATGTTATGGAATGAATTTGAGTGATTTGAAGCTTTGAAGTCTGAGTAAAATTCCAAGGGATTAAGCCGAAATCGTGTTCGGGGGTCGAGGACCAAGTATGGACTTCAAAACGCAAGAAAAATCCGTACTCTGAGAAATCTCCACTGTCGCGGCTGCCCATTTTCCTGTTGTCTGTCAGAAATCAACACTCTGGATTTTTCCAATAATGCCCTGCATGGCGCGTCGCCCCATGCGGCGATCCTGTGTATTTTTTACAGAGTAAATATCCTATTTCGGCTAAAAAAATGTGATTTCGTTGGGGGCTGACCCTACTTGGTATAAATATATGGGAAAACGTTAGTTTCTAGACTTTTGACACACTTTATACCTAAGTAAGCTAAGGAGGAGTTGGAGGAGCAAAAGCACAAGGATTTCATCATTCCATCCTCACTTAAGACCCGAGTTTGGATCGTTTTATGTTTTCCTTTACTTTAACCATATTTGTGATGAATTGATCCATATCTATGGAGTAGTTTCCCTTTAGGGTTTGATGGATTTGGTGTATTGATATTTGTTTGTGGATTATAAATCTAGTTTTATGTATTGAATCATTTTGGATGACTTAATTGTTGCATCTATACTCACTTGTTCATGTAATTGAGAGAAGCATAACTTATGATATCTTCGCATTAAATTGTTGATTGAGTTCATTAATTCTTCATAGTAATCGAAAGAGGCTAGTTGAATCATTGATTAAACCTAGTTAGGAGGATAATCGAGAGAGGTTCTCCTAAAGACCAATCCACTACGCATTCTTTCATATCTTCACGTGCTTAAATTTGTTCATCTTGTGAGGTTAAGACTTAATCGAGAGAGAAATTTTTGTTGAACGTTTGAACTAATAATTGAGTGAATTCTAGAGACTCACTTAAACATTAGAAGTGAATTATCTAGAGTTAGATCCCAAACAATTATCTTGCACCTATCCTATCAAAATCCTATCTTCTCCCATTGATAACCTTCTTTGCTTATTTCTTGTTTCGATAATCATTAGTCATAGCTTTAGATTCTTAGTTAATTTTAGTTATTAGTCATATAAATCTCGATTGTAGATTCTCATGAATAGCAATCAAGCTAGAAACTATGAAAATATTGTTTAACTCCAATCCCTGCGGATACGATTTTATACTATACTATCTTTAACTAGCGAGCATAATTTAAGTAGACGTCCAAGCTCGTCAATTACAGCCTTCAGCTTTCACGGGATCTGTACAGCAGAGGATCCCGAGGTTTTTCTAGACAGAGTAGCTAGACCCCTCAGAGTTATGCATGCCATAGATAGAGAGTTAGTTGAATTGGCAGCATATAAATTACAGGATCTAGCAGCACGTTGGTATACCACTTGGGATCTAGGGGAGCAAATGCTTCTCTAGCTACATGAGGGAGTTCTCAGAGGTATTACTCTACCATTACTTACGTACACAGACACATAGAGCACAATTGGATCAGTTTCTAACATTGAGACAAGAGGTATGAGTGTTGCAGAATACAACCTTCGCTTTAATTCTTTGGCGAGGTTTGCTCCTGCAGTTGTATTAGACATGAGTGTATGACTGTATCTATGTAGTATGGTGTGGACATTGCACGTATTCAGGCCTTAGCACTTGAGGAAATGAAACAAAAGCAGAGGGCTGACAGAGATAGAAGCTCAAGGAAGAGAGGCAGATTTTGAAGTTCGTTTGGTGAGACATCTAGTGCTAGTAGATAGCAGAGTGTCAGGTAGCCAGCAGATAGATCTGATCGACCCCCATATTCTAGATCTAGTCAGGCATCATGGGCATCAGGATCCCAGCATCGAGGTCGTTATAGTCAGGGTGGTTCACTTTACCCTAGGTGTTCTGATTGTGGTAGATGCCATTTGTGCAAATGCCAGTTGGGTGTAGATTCATGTTATGTTTGTGGCGAGTCAGGCCATTTTATGAGAGATTGCCAGTCTAGGGGTGGTAGTGGTGCAGCTCAGCCAGCAAGATCAGTTGCAGCTTCTTCAGCACCAGCACGTCCGCAAGGGCAAGTTCCTTAGACATCAGTGGGCCGTGGTAGAGGTCGAGGACGAGCTCCTACTACAGGAAGTCCCCTGAACTACACCTATGCTCTGGTTGTTCATCAGGACAAGGAGTCTTCATTAGACGTGGTTATAGGTACTTTATCAATGAATTCTCATAATGTGTGTGTTGATAGATCTTGGTTCTACACTATCATATGTTACTAACTTTATTGATACTAAGTTTGGGATAAAACAAGAATCCATTAAGCCTTTTGAGGTAGCCACCCCAGTAGGTGATTCAGTAGTAGCTAGGTGTGTTTTTAGAGGTTGCACGATTATGATTGATGATCATAGTACTACAGCTGACTTGATTGAATAAAGATGTTTGACTTTGATGTTATACTTGGTATGGATTGGTTGTCTTCTTGCTATGCTAATATCGACTGTAGAGCGAAGGCGGTCAATTTCAATTTGCTAGAAGGGTCAGATATAAAATGGAAAGGTGTTTCTGCATCGCCAAAAGGTTCATTTATTTCGTACCTTAAGGCAAAGAAGATGATCGCCATGGGATGTTTATATCATATAGTTCATGTTCGAGACATAAAGAAGGGAACACCGACTCTTGAATTAGTTCCACTAGTGAATAGTTCCCTAACATATTTCTGGATGAGCTTCCAGGTCTTCCTCCAAAGTGGGAAATTGACTTTCCCATTGATATAGTGCCGGGTACGCAACCAATATTTATTCCTCCTTACAGGATGGCACCGGCAGAATTAAAGAAACTTAAGGAGCAGTTGAAAGATCTGTTAGATAAGGGTTTCATTTGACCTAGCACTTCTCCTTGGGAAGCACCCGTCTTATTTGTGAAAAAGAAAGATGGCTCCCTATATATGTGCATAGATTACAGACAGCTGAACAAGTTCACAATCAAGAATAAATATCCCTTCCCAGAATTGATGACTTGTTCGACCTGCTTCAGGGTGCCAAGTGCTTCTCGGAGATAGACTTGAGATTAGGCTACCACCAGATTAGAGTGAGAGAGTGTGACATACCTAAGACAGCGTTCAGAACCAGGTATGGCCATTTCGAGTTTCTAGTGATGTCGTTCGGGCTTAATAATGCCACAACGATGTTTATGGATCTTATGAACATAATGCTTAGTCCTTATCTGGACCTGTTTGTGATAGCATTTATTAATGATATTTTGGTATATTCTAAGTCTGAATCAGAACATAAAGAGCATCTATGCACAATGGTGGGTATCCTTCAGGACCAAAAGTTGTATACCAAATTCTCAAAGTGCGAATTATGGTTGAGTTCGGTAGCATATCTTGGACATATAGTATCATCAGAGGGCATCAAAGTAGATAGTCAGAAGATAGTGGTAGTGAATAATTGGCCCAGACCTATGACGCCAACTAAGGTACGTAGTTTTCTAGGTTTGGCAGGATATTATAGGAGATTCATAGAAGGGTTTTCTTTCCTTGCAGCGCTAGTGACTAGATTAACACAGAAAGCAACCAAATTTTAGTGGTCAGATATGTGAGCGGGGTTTTCGGGAGTTAAAGAACATGTTTATTACAGCTCCGGTTCTTACACTTCCAGAGGGATCCGAGGGTTATGTGTTGATTGGCCTAGGTTGTGTGTTGGTGCAGCACGAAAAAGTAATTGCTTAGGCTTCCATACAGTTGAAGTAGCACAAGCAGAATTATCCTACACATGACTTGGAGCTAGCAGTGGTTATTCATGCACCGAAGATTTGGAGGTACTATATCTATGGCGTTCATGGATATCTATATAGATTATAAGAGCCTCTAGTACATATTTAAGCAGAAGGAGTTGAACTTGTACAGAGACGGTGGTTAGAGCATCTAAAGGACTACGTCATTGACATTATTTATCATCCCTGTAAAGCTAATATTGTAGCTGATGCTTCCAGTCGTAAGTCCATGGGGAGTGTAGATTACTTGCAGCCTAAGAAAAGTGAGTTAGCTCATGAACTCCATCAGTTAGCCATTTTGGGAGTTAGATTGATAGATTTTGAGGATGTAGGAGTTGCAGTTCAAAATAAAGCTACCACTTGTTTAGTGACCTAAGTGAAACAGAGGCAATATGAAGATCCAGTTCTTCTTGAGTACAGTCAGGCAACTAGGAAAAAGAAAAAGTCACCTTACAGAGTTACTAGTGACAGAGTCCTCAGATATAAAGATAGGATTTTTGTTCCAGACATTGAAGGGTTATGGAGGCAAATTATGGTAGCGGCACATCATTCCCGCTACACCATTCATCCAGGCTCTACTAAGATGTACCATGATCTTAAGCGGATTTACTGGTGGGACGGAATGAAACGTGACATAGCAGCATTTGTGGCCCAGTGTCCTAACTGACAGCAGGTTAAGTTTGAGCACCAGAAACCTAGAAGTTTGTTATAGGAGATAGAGATTCCAACATGGAAGTGGGAAGCAGTGAATATGGACTTTATCACAAGCCTGCCTCGTACGCAGAGCATGTATGATTCTATTTGGGTTATTGTTGATAGGCTTACTAAATCAGCTCATTTCTTGCCTGTTCGAACTACCTATACAGCAAAAGATTATGCCAGATTGTATATTAGGGAGATTGTACGCCTCCATGGTGTTCTAGTATCTATCATTTCAGATAGAGGCACACAAATATAGCTAAATTCTAGCGATCATTCCAGATTAATTTGGGGAGGCAGGGGAATTTGAGTTCAATTTTTCATCCCCAGACAGATAGACATGTCGAGTGAACCATACTGATGCTCGAGGACATGTTAAGGGCATGTGTGTTAGATTGCAAAAGTGGTTGGGATGAACACTTACCGTCGATAGAGTTTGCATATAATAATAGTTATTATTCCAGCATACAAATGGCACCTTATGAAGCTTTGTACGGGCACAAGTGCAGATCACCCATAAGATGGTTCAAAGTTGGTAAGTCTTAGTTAATAGGCCCAGATTTGATCCAACAGGCAGTGGATAAGGTTAAGCTGATCAAGGAGAGATTTCTAGCAACCCAGAGTCGATATAAGTCATATGCAGACAACCGACACCGAGAACTAGAGTTCCAGGTTTGCGATTGGGTGTTCCCGAAGGTGCCACCTATGAAAGGAGTTATGAGGTTCAGAAAGAAGGGCAAGATTAGCCCTAGGTCCATACCAGATCATTAGACGAGTTAGTTGTGTACCATACGAGTTAGATCTTCCAGGAGACCTTCAGGAGGTACAGCCAGTATTTCATGACTCCATGCTTTGAAAGTATGTTGGAGATCCTTCTAGAGTTGTACCAGTTGATAATGCACATATCAGCAAGAAGCTGACTTATGAGGAGGAACCTGTTGCTATTTTAGATCGACAGGTTCGTCAGTTGAGGACGAAAGATATTCCTTCAGTAAAAGTGCTACGGCGGAGTAATAATGTGGAAAAGATGACTTGAAAAGTTGAGAATGATATGAGTGAAATTACGGGGGAGGGGGGGTGAATTGTCCATTTTTATTTTTTGTATCCTAAGTAGTTGACTAGTTTACCTATTAGTCGACTGATAGTAAGAAAAGAATCTAGATAAAACAAAAGTGAAAATGCAGGAATTAAAGACACCAGAATTTTTATACTGATTCGGATTCAATGTGAACCCTACGCCCAGTCCCCTTGGGTTGCAAGGGTGTTCTATTTCAGTATTTGAAGTTTCTCAATACAAAAGGGTTGATGTAATTATACACCAACAGCTTAGTCACTACGTTACGTCTCGCTTCTTGATACAATACCTCACCAGTGATTTTTCTCTCTTTCTTCTCTCCCTAGTTACACAGTAGATCTAAAGTAGACTACAATGTTTGTTTGGAGTAGAACAAAAAGATTGATAGTGGTTCGATCAAAGTATATTATTCTTCCTTAACATACTCCATTTTATACTTGATATTGCTTGGCGAATCTTTGGCAGACAGTTGAGAGATTTGCAATCCCAAGGGAATTGATCCTTGGAATTGGATTTGTTATGATTCATTCCAAGAATAAGTACAGATCTTCCACAGATGGTCCATGACTGTCGGTCATTTCCTTCTTTAAAATAGGATTTCCCATAATTTGTACTTAAGTTGTTCCTTGATTCATAGGATTGATAGCCTTCTTTTCTCGACACATATCTTCAACAATCATAGTAGTTGTAAATCATGCTACTTCCTTTATTGTACCAATTATTCTGGTTGTCATATTGCTTCAATCTTGAATCTTCCTTACTTGGTTTCATTGACAGATCTTTGCCTTGATTCTTTTATTCCTTTGGGTGACTCAACTTCTCAGCTAGAGTTGGTGGTGGGACCTATTGGCATAATGTTTCCTTTCTTGACTTCTTCCATACATCATTCATAGATTTGCTCGCATCCGTTTTTTATCTCTCGTGATCCTGCACAAAATAATATGTTATTTTTCATCATTGAAATCTACATCTAACAATCTCCCCCTTTTTTATGATGACAAAATAATATATAAAAGTAGTTTACTTCCCTCTTGTAGACGACTTCTGTCATGTTGTAGTCGACTCCTTAGTTGGCTCCCCTCAAAAAGTGTTGCTACTTGTCCTCCCTTATAAACTTACTCCCCCCCCCCTTTTGGCATCAACAAAAAGGGAATATGCACACATAGAACAAAAAAACATTGCAGACAGGCAAGCAAACTAGGGATATATAGGCAGTGATAGGCATGCAGATTTAATGAGAGTTCAACAAAAAAAACAAAAAAAACATCCAATGACTGGTGAACCAGTCCAAAACAGCAAATCAATTGTCTGAAAATCCACCTATACACAACTAACGATGCACGAAGTAAGCGAGAGTGTTGCAAATAGCCTCCTTCAGACGATCAAAGCTGGCATTTACTGAAACAGACACCCCATCAATCCTGTCATGCACCTCCTTGAAAGCTTTGACTGCATTTTCTGCTAACTTGAGAATATTGACCCTTATCTTTGATACATCGGACCCTGTCTCCTTGGAGATGGCATGACTATTTCCAATGGCTAATTGAGTTGCAGCAAGAAGGTCCTTAATAATGGTCAACTTGTTATTGATAGCAATCAATTTTTCTAAAAGGTCAGGATCACTCGCACCAGGATGGGAACCAGAGGCTTTGACCTATGATTCAGTCTGAACATTCTTGATTTTTCCCTCTTGCTTCTTTACCAAGGTACCCTTAACACACACATATCCCATACTGAAAAAGGCTCTCGAGTTGTAAGATTTGGTGATAGAGACAAATGGGTAATATAGAGACGTTATGGGCTTCTAAGAGATGAGTGATAACCATACCATAAGAAAGAGTGATGGGGTCATCAGCACGATAAAGTTTATAACCCAGAGGACAGTTTGATTTTAAGTTTGGTCACCAGACAGTCGACAAGAAAAGTATCCCGTTAAGAAAAAGTGGAGAATGAGCCAGTGCGAGGGAGAAGGGTTGTTGCTACAATGTGAGTCAGAACCCGAGTTTCAAAACTAACATCAGTGGGACCTAACTGGTTAGGAAAGGAATCAGAGGGAGACTCGGCTATGCGCTTTGCTTGATCAAAGGTAATTTCAAAATCTTCAGGCCGGGTGTTTTTGAAAAGCATATGAAAATCAGAACACTTACATTGAAAAATTGAGTCAAACAGGGCACAATCTAGAACATTGCATTTTCCTAGAACTAAGGAATCCAACTTGTCAAGCTTATTAGAACGGAGATTTGCATAAAACATTCTCACCGGGGATTCATAGACATTAGGAGGCGGTAAAGAGGGAAAATTTGACAAACCTTGGAATTCAAAAGGCTGTTTTACCTTACAGATGAGGGCTTCCATGTCGTTCAGATAGATTACTCTGCCTTGGGCAATGGGATTCTCTTTGATGATAATGAAGGAGTCTCTATTCGAATTATCCCGGAAATTTTGGTCTGACTCTACAGAAGTTGAGAGGTCTATCTTGGATTTCCTGGGGGTAGAAGATTCGGGAGGTTCTTCAATGGGTCATTTTCCAAGGGCTTTCTCGTTCATTCGGTGAGTATGGTCAGATGGCTCTGCTTGAGAAGAGGCAAACCTTTCAAAATGATCAGAGCCTAAGTCTACTTGTTCTGGAGGCTGAGAAGAGGGTTTCACCTGGAACAAGTACTTTTTTTGGTGGAGGTAGAGGGAGTTTTAGAGTGCTTTGCCATTGAAGGATTTTGGAAAATGGTTTATGAGCGATAGGATTGATGAGGAAGGGGAGCGATTGAGAGGGTTATAAAGAAAAGATTTGACGGTTGAGTACAGAAAAAGAAAAGGCATTAGTGAAAGTACATGATGGTTGATTTTTCTTTCTAGAGAGTTGTGACTAATGGGAAAAGAGAAGGAAACCCGAGGTGCTCAATTAATGAACTCTTACACAAAAAAGACATTAGTCACACAAGAATTAAATTTAACACACAAGTCCTAAGTTTTGAGATTAAGTGAAATAATGCCAAGTAGCTCTCTCAAAGTGCATAATCTATTCTCAAGCAAGGGCTTTATAAAAATGTATGCTAGTTGATCAATAGTTCTAACAAATGATAATTCTATATCTCCCTTAATGACATGATCTCTGATGAAATGAGACTTAATATCTATATGCTTAGTCCTAGAATGATGCACGGGGTTCTTTGAAAGGCTTATGGCACTAGAATTGTCACAAAATATTTGAATAGGTTTAAAGGATAATTCATAGTAACTAAGTTAATGAGTCATCCAAAGTAATTATGCACAACACTGTCCAATGGCAATGTACTCTGCCTCAGTTGTAGATAGTGCAACTGAGCCTTGTTTCTTGGTGTTCCAAGATATTAATGCCTTTTCCAGTAATTGACATGTTCCACTGGTGCTTTTCCTGTCTTCTTTATCACCTGCTAGATTAGCATTTGAAAAACCTTCAAGTTTAAAATTATTAGATCGTGGATACCATACTCCATAAGAGATAGTTCCGATGAGATAACGAATTATCCGCTTCACTACTATCAGATGTGATTCCTTAGGAGCTGACTGAAACCTGACACATTTACACACACTGAACATGATATCTGATCGACTAGCAGTAAGATAAAGTAAGGAGCCAATCTTCCCATGATATTTTGTTTCATCCACTGAGTTTCCCTTCTCGTCTTTGTCAAGAAGTTGATGAGCTCATTGGTGTACCAATTGCTTTAGCATTGCTCATGACAAATGTTTGAATCAATTCCTTTGTGTACTTCATCTGACAGATAAAAGTTCCGTTCTCAGATTGTTGAATTTGAAGTCTAAGGAAAATCATGAGTTCTCCCATCATACTCATTTCGAACTCACTATGCATGAGACTAGCAAATTCCTTGAACAAGAGAGAGTTAGCACTTCCAAAAATAATATCATCAATATAGACTTGGATAATGAGATTACCTACAGATGATCTTTTAATAAATAATGTAATATCTTCTTTACCTCTTGTGAATCCATGATCAACTAGGAATGAACTAAGCCTTTCGTACCAAGTCGGAGGAGCTTGTTTGAGTCCATACAGGGCTTTAGACAACTTATACACATGGTAAGGGAATTGTGAGTTTTTAAAACTAGGAGGTTGTTTTACATAAACCTCCTTATCAATAAAGCCATTTAAGAAAGCACTTTTAACATCCATTTGAAAAAGTTTAAAATCTTTAAAGGATGCATATGCAAGAAGAATACGTATTGATTCTGACCGTGCTACTGGAGCAAAGGTTTCATCATAGTTGACTCCTTCCTACTATGAATAGGCTTGAGCTACTAATCTGGCTTTGTTTCTAACTACCTTTCCATACTCATTCAACTTGTCTCTCAATAGCCATTTGGTTCCAGCAACAGTAGCATTTGCTGGCTTAGGTAACAGTTCCCAGACTTGATTCTTGTCGAATTGATCGAGTCATCTTGCATAGCTTGTACCCAGCTGGAGCCTTTTAAGGATTCATCAACCTTCTTTGACTCTATTTGAGAGATAAGTGCAATATTTGCCTTTTTCTTGAGAGCTCCCTTGGTTTTTATTCCTTCGCTTGGATCCCATATGATAAACTTTTGAGGGTATTCTGGTTCGCTTCTCCACTCATTTGGTTGCGTTCCAATTACAGGAGTAGTTGACTCTTTTTGTGGTTCAATATGGGTAATAACAGGTTCACTAGTCGACTCTGTAACTATGTCTGTGCTATCAGTCAACTTTTGTGACTTGTTTGCCTGTGGTACTTTTTGACTGAAAAATTCATCACCTGCAATGATTCCTTTATCGGCCGAAGTGTTATTGTTATCAAATAAACATTCATTGATTCTTCTAAAGATAAAGTGTGTTTGTTGTAAACTCTAGAAGATCTATTATTATTGGAATAACCGAGAAAATACCTTCATCACTCCTTGGATCAAAATTTTCAAGGTTATCCTTACCATTATTGTGGATGAAACACTTACTTCTGAACGAATGAAAGTAGCCTATATTAGGCCTATTTCCTTTCCATAATTCATATGGAGTCTTCTTCAAAATGGGTCTTATGAGACATCTGTTGAGGATATGACATGTTGTGCTTACTGTTTCTACCCAAAAGTGATTTGGCAATGAATGTTTTAATATAATTGTTCTAGCCATATCTTGCAGAGTTCTATTCTTGCGTTCAACTTACCCATTCTGTTGGGGTGATCTTGGGGCTGAGAAATTATGATTATATCTTTAGTCGTTGCAGAAATCTTCAAAGGCTCTGCTTTCAAATTCTCCTCCATGGTCACTTTGAATGGTTGAGATGAGATACCCTTTTTCTCTTTCAATTCTTTTGCAAAAGATCTCAAAACTTTTCAAAGATTCATCTTTATGAGATAAGAAAATCACCCATATAAAACGTGAGTAATCATCAACAATAACAAAGGCAAATCGTTTACCTCCAATGCTGGCAGTTCTGGTGGGTCCAAACAAGTGCATGTGAAGTAATTGTAAGGCTTGGTTGTGGACACAATGTCATTGGGTTCTATAGAAATTGAGTTTGGGAAGGCCAATAACTAGATCATGCTTGGAGAGTTTTTCAATTAGATGCATTCTTGCATGACCAAGTTATTTATACCAAAGCCATGGATCATCAGATATGGATTCCAAACAAATATGATTCTATATTTTCAATGCCATAAAAAATGTATACATTTCCATACCTTTTTTCCTGGGAGAATGATTTTACCTAACTCGTCTTTAATGGTACATCCTGTTTTCTTGAATTTAACTTCATATCCTAAATCACATAGCTGACATATACTGAATAGATTATAGTTGAGTCCATCCACAAGGTATACTTTTGTAGTATCACAATTATTGTTGAATGGAACTGTACCGGTACCAACGATCTTTCCTTTTGAATCATACCAAATTTGACATTTCCTCCATTTATTTTTGTGACTTCATTGAACAGATTTTTGTCTAAATGTGACTTGAACACGCACTGTCTAAATACCATTTCCCTTTGCAACTCTTTCTGTGGTGTTCCTGCAAAATAGAATTATCACTTTCTTTTAGGTACCTAAGCTTGCTTGGGTCCTTGTTGGTTAGTTCTACTGGAATTAGGATTGTTTTTGGGTTTTCAAATCAATCCTGAAATATTAGATTTATGAAATATACAGAAGGAATATTTATTTCCAACCTTGTTATAGTAATCACAAGGGTTGATCTAATTTTTGATCTACCACTTGTATTAGTACTCGTGGACTCAGTTCTAACAGGTCCTTTTCCAGCTGACTTGTAAGTCACCTGGTTAGACTTGACAGAATTGTGACTGGTGGATTTGTGCGTGCTATTAAGTTGCATTTGCAATTCCTGAACCTCATCTTGAAGCACATCTCTTTCGATTTCACAGACTTCAAGTTTAAGTTCCCAGTCCTTTTTCTCCCTATTGAGCCTCTTTAATTCATTTAACATTTATTGAGACTCCTTTAGGGTAAGTTTAAGAATATCCTGCAATTCGTTACATCTATCACAGTTATAAGGTCTTACCTCGCTTGTTTCACCATGTCCCATGAAGCAATTTTCAGTATCTTCTCTGCATTCAGCGACTGATGCATCTTCATTAGTCTAGCGACTAAAATACTTATTCATATCATTTTTCCAAAATAGTCATGAAGCACAGGTTTGCTATTTCTTCATGTTCTGAGCTATCTTTATCACTCCAACTTCCGAAATATTTGTTTTTATTGAACCCTATGGAGACTTTTCTTTTAAGATTTGGACATTCAGCTTGAATATGACCTTACATTCCACATTCAAAACACTTTCCGTCATTTTTGTCTTGTTCATTGCATTGTCTGGTTCTTCTAGATGACATCCTTCCCTTTTTTGTATTTATGTATCTTCTCATCAATCCATTCATGTTTCTTGACGCCATGGCAATTTCATCTTCAAGAGCTTCTGCATCATCTTCAATACCGTTCTCATGTCCTTTAGTTGTAGTTCTGAATGCAACTGTTTTCTTCTTTTTGTCATGCTCCAAAACCGAGGAGGGCGACCGGCGCTCAACCGAGTGAACCCGGCCGATCAAGCCTATTAGATTTCCTTCTACTCAAACTCATTCATGAATAAAGAGAATATATATGTTTTCGTTAATCAACCAATAAAGTGATCATGTTTGCAATACCAATTTCTTACCATCAGTTACTTTATTTTAAAGTCTCAATTCGAAACACATTTTTCATAATCTGAAGTGGAAATAGTAATTCAAGCACAACACACGAGTTTGACTTCCCCCATTATACAACCCACACTATGTCTACAGAGCCTCTATAGATAAAGAAGAGTCTAATGATAATGCCGGCAATAAGGGCCCGGCTATACCTCAACCATAATACATAAAGAACAAAAGATACATGACCCCGGGATGAAGTGGGGCTCACCAAGTCAGCTGGGAAGAAGGTGTATTGCTATCACTGATCAATATCTCCTATTGTGGAACCACCTGCATCCATTTAAAGATGCAGCACCCCCGACAAAAGAGACGTTAGTACCATCGAATAGTACTAGTATGAAAACTAAATACTAATTTAAGAATTCAGAAATACAAGATGAATATGATGAACCAGTGCAGCAATAGAATGATATAGATAACCGTTTAAACCAGAGCAAGCTTATTAAGAGCTATCAATAATATTTATTAGATTTAAGATGAGATCCTCTGTAACCATCTTCACACAAAGCGGCCCCGCCGCCTCACCCGATGTATGCAGGTGAAAGTGTAAGCACAATACCATAACTCTACTCAAGCGGCTCTGTCGCCTCACCCCAATGTATGCGGGTGGATGTATAACCACAGTACCAAGAACCTACACAAGCGGCTATGCCGCCTCACCCCAATGTTTGTGGGTGAAAATGTATCAACGATACTAATACTAACACAAAACGTCTATGCCGCCTCACCCCAATATATATATGTGGGTGGTGGTGCCACAATAATACCAAACTATACATAAAGCGGTCGTACCGCCTCACCCCAATGAATGCAGGTGGAGGTGCAGTCCCACAATACCATAATCCCTACACAAAGCGGTCATGCCGCCTCACCCCAATATATGCGGGTGGAGGTGTATCAAAATCCCAATCTCTACACAACTTGGCGCAATAACTTTCACATAAATCACGACTTAAAATATAACATGTGGATACACAATCCATAGTTTGAAAAACATCCTCAATTTATAATGCAATATGATAAGAGCATTTGAAACACAAATTGAACATATATCTTTATCACAAAACTTATCGAAATACTCGATTTGTAATTAACATCTTGGAACTTACAAGGATAATGGAAATTCTAATTCTTAAAGAAGAGTTTAGCCAACATACCTCATTTGAGCTTCCTTACACTCTAAATGATCCGGAATTCTTAGCAACTTCAATATATTGTAGAAATATAACAAATTGAACCAAAATTAGGGAGATGCTCATGGTTCTAGCTCATTCGAGCATTTTATCAAACACTAAGTGTGGATTAAGG
>AWOL01S0043948.1:10182-47261 GCA_000715115.1 Nicotiana otophora | reverse complement strand
TATATATATATATATATATATAATAAGTGCAGCAAGTGTAGCATGAGTACATAAATCAACGCATACCCAATATATATCTAGCCTAACCCCGGAGAAGTAGTGACGAGGGGTCGACACCGACACTAACTAGAGGTCCAATAAAGCAGTATGCTAAATCCTAAACAGATACGAAGCACAACACTAATAGTATGATGAAACGGTAACCAGCATAATCTTTCAAAATTTCTTTTAGCGATATAAACTTCTCAATCTCGTATCCTATCTCAACAGCTCGAGAAATATCAAGTGCCAAAATCAAATGAATAAGAAATATCATATAAAATGCAAGTCATCAGTGGAAGAAAAATCTTGTAAATATTCGGGCTGCTAGCGATATAACGCACAATTATGCCGAGGTCGTACAACCCGATCTCATAAGGAATATGATATTGCCGAGGCGAACGGACTGATCCCATAATAACATGTACACTGCCGAGGGTCGAGCGACACGAACCATAGATGCATCTATTATACGGCCGAGGCAAACGGCCCGTTCCCATAAGAGTTGGTGCTAAATCCTACCGAGGCGAACGGCCCGATCCCATTATAATAAGAAGATTTAACGGGTCCTTGACCCCACTCACGAATACACGTGTGAGTTATGAGATTTAAGAAAAACTTTGCAATGAGTACACACAACGCAAGAGAAATTCATAAGGGAAGCACAAATTATTCTGTGGATTATTAAGTAGCTCGTCACATCTCTACAATAGCGAGTCTATCACCCTATGTAGGTCTAGTCTCAAGTCGTAATGCGAAATAAATGAATTAAATAAGCAAAGATGACTCAAATAGTACAATTATAGTATGGCGTGAACCTAAGTCTATCCGGACATAATCAGGAATTCTAGCATATGGACGGACACTCGTCACCTCATACGTGTGTAGCTCCCACAACATGTAGCACATAAGAATATAACACCTACAGGGTTAGACAGGAGACTTACCTCGCTCCGAAGTTCCATTACCGGCTCCAACGCTACTATAACACCTTAAATCGATGCACGTCGCTCCAAGACTAGTCAAACAATGTGCAAACCAATAAAAATATACTCTAATACTCGTAATAAATCAATTAATAATAAGTCCCAACTCCGCTCGAAAAGTCAATAAAGTCACACCCCGGGCCCATGTCCCTAGAAATTGATAAAACTCACAAAATCTGACAACCCATTCAATTACCAGAAAACCATACTAGTTTCACTCAAAATCCGACTCCGAATCGACGTTCAAAACTCAAAATTTCACTCTATGAAACTTTAGACAAAAAATCCCAATTTCTCTTTTTAAATCATCAACCAAACGCCAAAAACAAGGATATATTCATGAAATATAATCAAAACCAAGTAGAGAACACTTATCCCAATCCATATGGCAAAAATCACTTCAAAATTTGCTTTAGTAAAATGGATGAAACCCCCGAAATATAGCTTCTACCCTGGTATTTACCCTTCGCGATCGCGCAGAACAAGCTGTCCAACTCCTCCAGACAACCTCTAGTATAATGGTAATAACTTTTGTATAAAACTCCAAATGAGAAATAGTTTGACTTTCTGAAAACTAGAGACCAAGGGCTACAACTTTAATTTTTGGATCATCTCCAAATTCCTTATAGATTGCAAGATATGAGCTTCCAAAATCAGCCCTGTGTACCACAAATTTCTTCTTCGCGAACGCGAACGCGATTCACAGACCCCTTTCTCCCATTTTGCTCTTCGCGAACCCAATCCAAACGAGATCGCGATGCACACTGTTGTAGCCAGAAATCAGCAATTAAAAATAGCCTAGAAATGGTCTGAAACCACCCCGAAACTCACCCGAGCCCTTCGGGACCCGGTCCGAACATACCAACAACTCCCAATACCTTATACAAACTTATCCAAAGGCTTGAAACTCCACAAATAACAAAAAAATCATGAATCGGCGATAAAAATCTTTCTTCCCACTTTCAAACTTCCAAACTTCGACGAACGCATCCGAATCATATCAAAACATTCTGGAAATGACGTCAAACTTTACGCACAAGTCACAAATCACGATACGAACCTATTCCAAAGCTCATAGCCCCAAACGGACATCGATATCACCAAAGTCCACCTCAACCCAAACTTAGGAAATTCTAAAACCTTCAAAGTGCCAACTTTCCATAATAAGTGCCGAAATGCTCCCGGGTGACCCGATATTTAACCCGAATATACGTCCAAGTCCGAAATCATCATAGAAATCTATTGGAACCTTCAAATTTCGATTCCGAGGTCGTTTACTCAAAATTCAAACCTTAGTCAATTCTTCCAACTTAAAGCTTCCGAAATAAGAATTTTTCATCAGAATCATCTTTGAACTTCCCGAAATTCGATTCCGACTACGCGTACAAGTAATAAAACATAAAGTGAAGCTACCCCAAGGCTTTAAATTGCCGAGCGACGCACTAGAGGTCAAAACGGCTGGTCGGTTCGTTACAATAAATCTCTGAAAGCTCTCTTCAGTTCTTCACACATAAAATAAACTACCATTACCCCTATTTATAATAGTACGAAACCTATTTCAACTAGAAACATGAAAACGTATTCCTATACAATTCTGACAATAAATTCTATTTAAACATGAATTAAATAAACTAGCAAATATTAAATCCTAAACAATTAAGGTTTCCTACTACAACTTTGAATTGGTTTTTTAATATTCTCCCGTAATACAAAGTTGTATACGTCTGACGTTTTTATTGTTGTTGTTGGAGAATGTTTCTCCAACTTCTACTTTTATTGAAGTACTTGTCTCCAACTCCCATAGATGTACTTTGTCATCAACACTAATTATGTTAAAGCACCTGTATCTAACTCCCGTTGATGCACTTTGTCACCAACACCCAATTGTTGAAGCACCTGTCTTCAACTCCCGTTGATGAACTTTATCATCAATTCTCAAATTTTGTTGAAGCGGCTGTCTTCAACTCCCGTTGGTGCATTTTTTCACCAACACCTAATTTTGTTGAAGCATCTGTCTTCAACTCCCGTTGATGCATTTTGTCACCAACACCAATTTTATTGATTCACGTGTAATCAACTTCTAACTTTTTAAACCTCTCTTCAACTTTTAGAGAAGAGATTCTTCCTCTTGTGCCACATTTGCTTGCACCTCTTTAAACTTGGTTTTTTCTTGAATTTGTTTTGAAACTTTTCACCGAATAATCTAATTTTGTTGATAACTATAAGTGATTTTGCCAACATAATTCATGGCTAGACGGGCGGCATACATTAGCTAGCTTCGCCTGCCGGTAGCGGAAGCTACTTGATTCTCTCCCAAGATCGTAGAAGCTCTGATACTAATATGAAATAAAATATTTTATTATAGTATGAAACCTATTTCATCTAGAAACATGAAAACTTATTCCTATATAATTCTAACTACAAATCCTAAGACATGAATTAAATAAACTTGCAAATATCAAAATCCTAAATAATTAAAGTTTACAACTTTGAATTAGTTTTCAATATTTTTGAGCTGAAGTCAAGCTTCTTTTTACTATGGTTGATTAAACATAAGAATAAAAGTCCACCATTAAAGGTTGTTTGAAACTTTGATTTCAGAAATTGAGTTTTTTGAGTTTATTTGTTGTTTGGATTGAGT
The DNA here is from genome assembly GCA_000715115.1 of Nicotiana otophora. Lineage (NCBI taxonomy): Eukaryota > Viridiplantae > Streptophyta > Magnoliopsida > Solanales > Solanaceae > Nicotiana > Nicotiana otophora. The sequence goes on along the minus strand of AWOL01S0043948.1, from coordinate 43,595 downwards.
GTTGTCTGAATTGATTGAAACATCAAGAGGAGTTTAAAACTTAAATTTGAAGTGATTTGGAGTAGACTTGAGCTATATTTGAGTTAAATGTAAGAAGAGGCTCAGAGAAAAAGAAGAACTTGTGAAGCTCCATTCATATGATTAATTTGTATAATAATGTATAATATTGTATTTTAGTGTATAGGAGTATATAAATACCTCTTATATACTATTATACACTTTTATACAATGCAAATATATTGTTTAACTATTATATATATATATATATATATATATATATATATACACACACATTGTATAAAGGTATATAAATTTGTGTAAGTATGTATAATTGTGCATAATTTTGTATATGTATTTATATATATACACTATCATTATTGTCATTATCTCATTCACCACTATGAAGAATGTATACAGGATAAACTTCCTTCAATAAAAAGATAAAATTGAAATTTTTGTGTATTGTTAATATTTTTTCGAAATGAAAGAACTATGCATAAAAATCTATTCTTAGTTGATTTATCTGCCAAATCATGAACTTGCAATAAAAAAATTTAATTTTTGTATTTTATTTCTGCTCTTTGTAACTTAGGGAAAAGATTTAGGTTTTTCTAGTTGCATTGTGGCTGATTTTGCTTCTTTTTTTCAGCTGCAATATGAAGGTATAAGATCGATTGACGTTGGGTTTTATTAAGATTTAGAAATCACGCATATTTAGTGCGCAAAAAAAATAGAAGTAACATATACATTCTATTTACTATTGGGCATATTGATTTTGAGAAATTTATAGGAAAAATTATGCGACACATCAAACATATACATTCTATTTACTATTCGTAGCAAATACTTTCAGAAAGTTTACCATTCATATCTATATTTGAATTTTATAGCAAATTCACATATTGTACTAGAACACGAGATCAATTGGTTAAAGCACTCGCTTAGTAAGTGGAGGTTTTGAGTTCGACTCTCAACATGAGAATTATATTTTTTTGTATATTGCCTTGGTTATATTAGTTGCACGAATGAATACAGTCTATACATGTTATATCCTTTGTATACACCCCTGTATTTCGCTTGGTTGTATTCGTTGCACGAACAAATACAATTGACAGGTTGTATTCGTTGCACGAATAAATATAGTTGACAAGTTATATTCGTTGCTCGAACGAATAAAGTTGACATAGGTTGCATTCGTTGCGCGTCTGAATACAAGTGATATAAGCTGGTGACAATTAAACAGTATCTACGAATGGTAATTAGACAAACTATAGTTACTAGGTTCTAAACTATAGTGCTTTATGAAGTTTTTTCAAAGTTATTGTCACGACCCAAAATTCCAACCCGTCGTGATGGCGCCTAAAACACCGGTTAGGCAAGCCGAAACCATAACAATAAAGAACAAGGAAAACATAAATTATAGAAATAGCATAAGTTTGAAACCTCAATGTAATAAAATACTGTCTAGAAGGTAAATACCCCAAAAACTGGTAAATACGGAGTCATGAGCTCTACAACGGAGTACAAGTTTGAAAACTAAATAGTAATATTGTTTGAACTGAAACAAAAGTACATAAGAAAAGACAAGTCAAAACTGCGGCCAAGAATGCCGCTCTACCTCGCCGCTCGAAGCTCAGTCCAACAAGCAAGTCTATCCCTAATGGTTGTTCCCATACCTGGATCTACACAATTAAGTGCAGAGTGTAGTATGAGTACAACTGACCCAATGTACTGAATAAGTAATGTAACTAATCTCGGCGAGGTCAAAGAAGCAAGAATTATAAATGATACTAGCTATAACCTGTACATTTTCATCATTTTAACAAGTACAGAACAATAATAAAATAAAGTCATAAAGCACAAGAACAAGCATCTGTGTGTGTATGTGTACAGTTATTCAAATACTTTGCTCAGCCAATGTTCAGCATATAGAGATACTAAGCGGTTAAATCAGGTAGTTAACCACAGAAATTGCAGGTAAAGATGAAATGCAAAATATAAAAAAACACTGGCCAGATTCCCTCAACCTTTCCATATCCGAACCAAGCCACTGATCAGTTTTCCTCAATAGTCGCGTGTACACCATCAAAAGAGAAACATAAGAGGGTGACACTAGGGGGATGGATCCATATCCATACGCAAGCACGACCAATTCAACGTGCTACCAGCCCTGCATGGTCACAAGCTCAATATCATATTCTGCTAGGCGTGGTCAGAGGCATAACAGTACAATCCATCCGGCCTGGTCACAGGTATAATAGCATAATCTGCCCGACGTGGTCACAGGAATAACAACACAATCTGCCTAGCTTGGTCACAGGCATAACAACATAATCCGCCCTGCGTGGTCACAAGCATCCAGTCCAAATCATATCACACAGAAGCAAATATACAAGAATACAAGTATATGATTAATGAATAATAGATCTCATGCTCCAGGACTGGTATAAGTGACATGCTAAAATGTAGGCATGTGCATAGTGTGCTATCATAGCTCAAACCGGCTATTTCATCATAGAAATAACAATTATCAAGTTCATTCAGGAATTAAGCCTCTATGTAACCTCAAACATGCCACAAATAGTTCACAACAATGTTATAAATATAATAGCCTAACAGTCAATTCTAGGCATATCATAGCCTAAGCACAACCCGAGCATGGATAAATACCTCCATGTTAGAACATGGGCTTAAAACCCACGCATGTGCGCACCCATAGCACATAGCTATCACAAATAATTCAAGAAACTAGTGCCTCAACCAAGTTTAGATAAGATACTTATCTCAAGCAAACTAAATCACTCCACTAACAAGCCCTTCCCACGTGTATCAACCTCCGGAACGCTCGGATCTTGCAAAAATAACGTAATACTATCAATAAAAGCCATAGAAAATAATCCCAAAAGACAAATCTAAGATCTTTAAATCAATCTAAAAAGTCAACCCCAGGCTCGCATCTCGAAACCCCCAAAAAATTCATAAATTTTGAACACTCATTCAAATACGAGTACAACCATACCAAAATCATCCAATTCCAACCACAAATTGACCCTCAAATCCTTAAATTTCTCTCTCCAATAACATTGTCCAAAAAATTTTAAATTCTAACTTAGATTCATGAAAATTAGGTGTAATAATCTATAGGTATTCAATATTTATTACCAAAAGTGATTAAAAGTCACTTACCTCTTAAATCTAGGTGAAAGCTTTTCCAAAAATCGCCTTAATCTAAACTTCAAAATCCCAAAAATGAGAAAAACAACTAAACCATTCGATTTTATTCTTCTGCAAGCGATTACGCATCTGCAGACTCCATTTTCGCATCTGCGATACCGCTTTTGCGGGAAAGTCCCCACTTAAGCGAAGTCCACTTAAACTTTTCCATGCCGCTTCTGCGGTCCTACTCACACTTCTGCACGTTCGCACCTACGGATGCCATCCGCATTTGCAGTCCCCAGCCCCTCAAGTAAAAATCCTCTTCTGCGGAACAATTATCGCAGAAGCGCCTTCGCTTCTACGGAAAGTTTGCAAGCACCTGCGAAATTACCTAAGTCAGACCAAATTTCGCTTCTGCGTCCCTCCAGCCGCACCTGCAGTGTCGCATCTGCGGCCAAGCCCACCGCAGGTGCGATTACACCAGCAATCCAAGACCCTTCAGCAATTTTCTAAGTCCAAATATCGATCTGTTAACAATCTGAAACTCATCCGAGGCCCCCATGACCTTAACCAAACATACGAACATGTACTAAGTCACAACACGAACTTAATCAAAGCTTCAAATCACATTGAACAACATCAAAATCCCGAATTGCACCCTAATTCAAGCCTAATGAAACTAATGAGTTTCTAACTTCTAAAACCGTTACCGAACCATACCAAACCAACTCCGATTGACGTCAAATTTTGCACACAAGTCATAAATTACACAACGGACCTATCCAAACTTTCAAAACCAAAATACGAACCCGATATCAACAAAGTCAACTCTCGGTCAAGTCTCTTAACCTCCCAACCTTCAACTTTCCATTTTTCGCCCAAAAAGCCTCAAATCAGAAATGATGGAGATGGGCACACCATGCAAACGAACGATCTCCCGGATGTAGATCTGAGCCAAACTCTCTACAGAATAAGAAGTCACAACCAGAATGAAATGCGGGGACTTAGTCAATCGGTCCACAATCACCCAAACTGCGTCAAATTACTTCAAAGTCCATGGGAGCCCAACAACAAAATCCAGGGTAACACGCTCCCATTTCCACTCGAGAATCTCAAGTCTCTGAAGCAAATCGCCCGGCCTCTGATGCTCATACTTCACCTGCTGGCAGTTCAAGCACCTAGCCACATACTCTACTATACTCTTCTACCAATAGTGCTACCTTAAATCCTGATACATCTTTGCAGCACCCAGATGAATGGAATACCGTAAACTGTGAGCCTTCCCAAGAATCAACTCACGTAACCCATCCACGCACAAATCCGACCCTACATCCTCTACACCCCATCATATCCAATAGAAACCTCTTTGGTATCATCATATTGCATCGTGTCCTTAAGGAGAAGCAAATAACGGTCATCATACCGATGCTCTTTGATGCGCTCATACAATGAAGACCGAGAAACCATGCAAGAAAGAACACGGCTAGGCTCTGAAACATCTGATCTAAAACCGTTACCGAACCATACCAAACCAACTCCGATTGACGTCAAATTTTGTACACAAGTCATAAATTACACAACGGACCTATCCAAACTTCCAAAACCAAATACGAATCCGATATCAACAAAGTCAACTCTCGGTCAAGTCTCTTAACCTTCCAACCTTCAACTTTCCATTTTTCGCCCAAAAAGCCTCAAATCAGAAATGATGGAGATGGGCACGCCATGCAAACTTGACAATCTCCCAGATGTAGATCTGAGCCAAACGCTCTACAGAATAAGAAGTCACAACCAGAATGAAATGCGGGGACTTAGTCAATCGGTCCACAATCACCCAAACTGCGTCAAATTACTTCAAAGTCCATGGGAGCCCAACAACAAAATCCAGGGTAACACGCTCCCATTTCCACTCGAGAATCTCAAGTCTCTGAAGCAAATCGCCCGGCCTCTGATGCTCATACTTCACCTGCTGGCAGTTCAAGCACCTAGCCACATACTCTACTATACTCTTCTACCAATAGTGCTACCTTAAATCCTGATACATCTTTGCAGCACCCGGATGAATGGAATACCGTAAACTGTGAGCCTTCCCAAGAATCAACTCACGTAACCCATCCACGCACAAATCCGACCCTACATCCTCTACACCCCATCATATCCAATAGAAACCTCTTTGGTATCACCATATTGCATCGTGTCCTTAAGTACAAGCAAATAACGGTCGTCATATCGATGCTCTTTGATGCGCTCATACAATGAAGACTANCCAGCCGCACCTGCAGTGTCGCATCTGCGGCCAAGCCCACCGCAGGTGCGATTACACCAGCAATCCAAGACCCTTCAGCAATTTTCTAAGTCCAAATATCGATCTGTTAACAATCTGAAACTCATCCGAGGCCCCCATGACCTTAACCAAACATACGAACATGTACTAAGTCACAACACGAACTTAATCAAAGCTTCAAATCACATTGAACAACATCAAAATCCCGAATTGCACCCTAATTCAAGCCTAATGAAACTAATGAGTTTCTAACTTCTAAAACCGTTACCGAACCATACCAAACCAACTCCGATTGACGTCAAATTTTGCACACAAGTCATAAATTACACAACGGACCTATCCAAACTTTCAAAACCAAAATACGAACCCGATATCAACAAAGTCAACTCTCGGTCAAGTCTCTTAACCTCCCAACCTTCAACTTTCCATTTTTCGCCCAAAAAGCCTCAAATCAGAAATGATGGAGATGGGCACACCATGCAAACGAACGATCTCCCGGATGTAGATCTGAGCCAAACTCTCTACAGAATAAGAAGTCACAACCAGAATGAAATGCGGGGACTTAGTCAATCGGTCCACAATCACCCAAACTGCGTCAAATTACTTCAAAGTCCATGGGAGCCCAACAACAAAATCCAGGGTAACACGCTCCCATTTCCACTCGAGAATCTCAAGTCTCTGAAGCAAATCGCCCGGCCTCTGATGCTCATACTTCACCTGCTGGCAGTTCAAGCACCTAGCCACATACTCTACTATACTCTTCTACCAATAGTGCTACCTTAAATCCTGATACATCTTTGCAGCACCCGGATGAATGGAATACCGTAAACTGTGAGCCTTCCCAAGAATCAACTCACGTAACCCATCCACGCACAAATCCGACCCTACATCCTCTACACCCCATCATATCCAATAGAAACCTCTTTGGTATCACCATATTGCATCGTGTCCTTAAGTACAAGCAAATAACGGTCGTCATATCGATGCTCTTTGATGCGCTCATACAATGAAGACTAAGAAACCATGCAAGAAAGAACCTGGCTAGGCTCTGAAACATCTGATCTCACAAACGGATTGGCCAATTCCTGAACATCCAATCCTAACTGTCTCTCACTAGTTGGAATATATGCAAGGCTAACTCTCCGCCTTTCTCTACTCAGGCATCGGCCACCACAATGGCCTTCTCGGGATGATAGACAATGGTGATATTATAGTCTTTTAACAGCTCTAACCACCTCCGTTGACTCAAGTTTAGATTCTTTTTCTTAAAAACGTGATGTAGACTCTGATGATATGTGAATACCTCGCAAGACGTGCCATAGAGATAATGCCTCTAAATCTTCAATGCGTTAACAATAGCTGCCAACTCTAGATCATGGACGGGGTAGTTCTTCTCATGGGGCTTCAACTGGCACGAAGCATAAGCAATCTCCCTACCCTCCTGCATCAAGACACACCCAATACCAATCCGCGAAGCATCACAATAAACCGTATATGAATGCGATGCTAAAGGCAAAACTAAAACTGGAGTTGTGGTCAAGGCGGTCTTGAGCTTCTGGAAGCTCTCCTTACACTCACACGACCACTTGAATAGGGAATCTTTCTAGCCCAATCTGGTCAAAGGTGCATCAATGCACGAGAAACTCTCCACAAAATGACGATAATAACTGGCCAAACCAAGAAAACTTTGTATCTCAGTAGCTGAAGACGGTCTGGGCCAACTCTGAACTGCCTCAATCTTCTTCAGATCCACCTTAATCCCCTCACTGGACACCACGTGCCCCAAGAACACCACAAGGAAAATGAGGCTCAAATACATAAAATAATCGATCAGGTCATTACATTCTCCCCCTCTTAATCAAACGTTCGTCCTCGAACGAATACAGAAACATACCATAAGTGCCAAAACGATGAGGATAATGGCTCCGCATATTATGCTCGGTCTCCCAAGTTGCCCTGTTGACCGATTGACCTCTCCACTGAACCTTCACCGATGCAATATTATTCGACCTCAATTTTCGGACCTGCTTGTCCATGATAGCCATCGGCTCCTCAACATAGGTCAAATCCTTGTCCAATTACACTGAGTTGAAGTCTAACACATGTGCTAGATCACCATAATACTTTCGAAGCATGCAAACATAGAACACCAGGTGAACTCCCGATAAGATGGGTGAAATGCAAGTTAGTATGCCACCTCATCCATTCTCTCTCGAATCTCAAAAGGACCAATATACCGAGGGCTCAACTTTCCCTTCTTCCCGAACCTCATCACATGCTTCATGGGTGAAATTTTGAGTAGGATCCTCTAACCCATCATGAATGCCAAATCACGAGCCCTCCTATCAGCATAACTCTAATTCTTGGATTGCGTAGTACGAAGCCGATCCTGAATCAACTTCTCCTTCTCCAAAGCATCACGTACCTGTGTGCCCAACTCATGCTGCACAACTCTCCAAAAATGTAATGTGAACTGCGTGCCCCTATCAGAGATAATAGACACCGGCACACCATAAAGACGAACAATCTCACAAAGATAAATTCGAGCCAGCTGCTTTGAAGAGTCGGTAGTCATGGCTGGAATAAAATATGCAGACAAGGTCAGTCTGACCATAATGACACACACAATGTCGAATCTCCTCAAGGTCAGTGGAAGTCCAACTACAAAATCCAAATTGATACGCTCCCACTTCCACTCCGAAATATCAAGCCTCTAAAGCAAATCACCTGGCCTCTCATGCTCGTACTTAACCTGCTAACAGTTCAAACACTCGACAATATCTTTCTTCATTCTTCTCCGCTGCTTCAAATCATGGTACATCTTTGTGACGCCCGGATGATTGGAATACCACAAAATATGGGCCTCCTCAAGAATTACCTCACACAATCCATTCACATTCGGAACACAAATCCGACCCAGCATCCTCAACACCCCATCATCACCAATAATCACCTCCTTGGCATCACCGTGTTGCACCTATCCTTAAGGTCAAGCATGTTGGGATAATCATGCTGGCGCGCCATGATGCACTCAAACAAAGAAGACTGTGAAACCACGCAAGCAAGAACCCGGCTAGGCTTCGAAACATCCAACCTTATGAACCTATTGGCCAAAGCCTGAACATCCAAAGCTAATGGTATCTCCCCAACTGGAATAAAATCAAGACTCCCCATGCTCTCAGCCTTCCTACTTGAATTAGCTGCCACCACATTGGCCTTCCTGGGATGATAAAGAATGGTGATATCATAGTACTTTAGTAGCTCTAACACCTCTGTTGCCTCAAGTTGAGATCCGTTCCTTGAATAAGTGTTGTAGACTCCTGTAATCCGTGAACACCTCACAAGACACGTTGTAGAGATAGTGCCTCCGAATCTTCAGCGCGTGAACAATGGCTGCCAACTCCAAATTGTGTACTGGGTAGTTCTTCTTATGGGGCATCAACTGGCGTGAAGCATAAGAAATCACTCTACCATCATGTATCAACATACACCCAATGCCAATCTGTCAAGAATCATAATAGACTATATAAGAACTCGATGCTGAAGGCAAAACCAGCACTGGAGCTATAGTCAAGGCAGTCTTGAGACTCTGAAAGCTCTCCTTATACTCGTCAGACCACCTGAATGGGTCACCCATCTGAGTCAATTTAGTCAAAGGAGTTGTGATGGTTGAAAATGGAACATCGATAATACCCAGGCAAGCCTAGAAAATTTCGGATCTCAGTAGCGGTTAAAGCTCTGGGCCAACTCTAAACTGCCTCAATCTTCTTTGGATCCACCTTAATCCCCTTACTAGACACCACATGGCCTAAGAATGCCACTGAATAAAGCCAAAACTCGCACTTGGAGAATTTAGTATATAGCTTTTTCTCCTTCAAAGTCTGGAGTACGATCTTTAGGTGCTACTTATGATCCTCCCAGCTTCGAGAATACACCAATATATCATCAATGAACACGGTGATGAAGGAATCAAGGTACGACTAGAACACGCTATTCATCAAGTGCAAGTGCATAAAGGCTGCTGGGGCATTGGTCAGTTCAAAAGACATCACCAAAAACTCATAATGACCATAGGGGGTCCTGAAAGTCATCTTCAGAATATGTGAAGCCCAGATGTTCAACTGATGGTACCCCAATCTCAAGTTGATCTTCGAGAATACCCTATCACCCTAAAGCCTATCAAATAAATCATCAATACGTGGTAGTGGTACTTGTTCTTGACGATAACCTTATTCAGCTGCCTGTAGTCAATACATATCTTTATAGATCCGTCTTTCTTCTTCACCAATCGAATTGGAGCACCCCGAGGTGAGACACTTGGTTTGATGAAACATTTATCAAGTAACTCTTGAAACTATTCCTTTAATTCCTTCAACTCCACTGGTGCATGCTATATAGTGGAATAGAGATGGGCTGAGTGCGCGACACCAAGTCAATACCAAAATCAATATTCCTATCGGGTGGCATGCTCCGTAGGTATGATGGAAACACATCTGAAAACTCTCTCACTACTAGAACTAACTCAACGGTAGGAGTATCAGTAGTAACATCCCTCACAAAGGATAAATATGCCAAGCACCACTTCTCTACCATCCGTTGTGCCTTTAAAAAAGACATCACCCTACTAGGAACATGACCCAATGAACCTCTATACTCCAATCTCGGCAACCTTGACCTAGCCAATGTCACGGTCTTAGCGTGACAATCAAGAATAGCGTGATATGGAGACAATCAATCCATGCCCAAAATCACATCAAAATCCACCATGTTGAGCAACATAAGGTCAACCCTGGTGTCATAACCCCCAATAGTGACCAAACACGAACGATAAACACGGGATACCGCAGTAGAATCCTCAACAGGCGTAGACACATAAACAGGGGTACTCAAAGAATCACGAGACATATCCAAATATTAAGCAAAATGGGATGACACATACGAATAAGTGGAACCTAGATCAAACAAAACTTATGTGTCTCTATGATAGATCGGAATAATTCATGTAATGATAACATCAGATACAACACCCTCAGTCCTACTAGGGAAAGCATAACAACGGGCCTGGCCTGCCCCGCTAGGACGTCCTCTACTCGCCTGCCCTCTACCTCTAGCTGGGTGTGTAGGTGAGGTAGCAACTGGAGCAGCAACTATAGCCTGAGTACCTTGCGGAGGTCCTCTCCTTCGAAGCCTAGGACAATCCCTCACCATATGACCGATATTACCACACTCAAAAAAACCTCTTTGTGGGCATGGCTAGTAGTATTAAGTCTGACCTGGACGGCTAGAATAACAACTGTAAGAACCCCGTGCAGGAGGTGCACTGGAAGATGGCTGTCCAAAATGATTACTCGGAGGTCCCTGAATAGATGGAGCACTGCGAGTAACCTGAAGTACAGACTGAACTGGTTGGCTGATATAACCCTTGCCATGACAAGATAAAATTACAGAGCGCAAATTACTAAATCCTCCCAAATATTGAGGCCTCTTGGCCTCCCTATCCCCTTTTTTCTAATTTTGGATACGCTCCAACCTCCTACCGATCACCACAACCTGCTGAAATGGAGTATCAGTCTCCAACTCCCGTGTCATCCCAAATTTGTGGCCATAACTGAGTCCCTCAATAAATATGTGGACTCTCTCTCTAATAGTGAAAACCAAAGCAGGTGCATGACGAGATAACTCACTGAACCTCATAGCATACTCGGAAACAGTCATAGTCCCTGGCACAACTACTCCAACTCTGTGTGCAACACATCCCTGAGGGTCTGTGGAACGAACTCCTTAAAAAATAGATCAGTGAACTTAGCCCAAGTAAGTGGTGCTGCGCCAACTGGCCTACTCTCCTCATAAGCCTCCCACTATCTATATGTCGTCCATGTCAGTTGGAAAGTGGTAAGGTCAATCCTGGTCAACTACACTATGCCCATAGTGCGTAGAATACGGTGACAATGATCTAGGAAACCCTATGCATCCTCAGAAACCGCGCTATTGAATGTTGAAGGTGAATACTTCTTGAACCTCTCTAACCTCTTCTGCTCCTCCTTTGATGCCACTAGCCTGACCTCATGATGAACCGCAATCACGGGCGGCACTGATAGAACACCTAGAACCTGATCAACATAAGCCTACTATTATGGAGTAAGGGGGGAAAGAGTGTGAGCTCCTCCCCCGGCCTGAGAAGTAGATGGTCCAAGTGGAATCAATCCCGCCAGAGCCAAGGTATCAAACATGCTCAAAAAATGCGCCAAAGTCTCCTGAAGCCCATGGGTAGCAACAGGAACCTCGAGTTTCTGCTCCCCAACCAGAGGTACTGGTGGCTTCTCAGTCGCGGCCCTAGCACGACCCCTTACTGTAGCATGTGCTCCATCTCTGCCTCGGCCCCTACCCCGGGCTCTAGCAACACCGGCATCAGGGGCAACATCATCAGTAACTGAAGCTCGTGTCCTCACCATCTATGAGAGAATAGAAAGATAAAGGCTCAGATTCCGTAATCAATAAATCCGCACAATAAGAATTGAATGAAATGGAATTTCCTAATAGTTTCGTAGCCTCTCGAAGATAAGTACAGATGTCTCTGTACCGATCTGCAAGAATTTATTGTACTTGCTTATGACTCGTAGAACATATGAACCTAGAGCTCTTATACCAATTTGTCATGACTCAAAATCCCACCTTAAAGATCGTGATGGCACCTAGTCTCTAAGACTAGGTAAGCCCAACACATGATGATAACAATAGTAGTAAACAACTTAATTGTTAAATATAAACTAGAATATGACATAACATAGCCATAACGATCAACAATCATTCATCTCAAAACCGGTAGTACGGAGTCATAAGCTCTACTGCAAATACACTAAAAATCTCAAATAACAACACTATTTGGAAATGAAATAAATGGTAGCAAAAGAAAAATAAAAGGTGATTCTAAGGTATGCGAGTAGACATGCAGGTATACCTTGACGTCTCCACAACAAATCTAAAAATCAGCTCATTAATGACCAGCTCTGAGGTACCTAGATCTACACAAAATATGCAAAAGCGTGGTATGAGTACACCACAATCGGTACCCAAGAAGTATTAAAACTAACCTCGGCGGAGTAGTGACGAGGTTCAAGTCAAGACACTCACTAGTAAATAACCTGTGCAGAATGTCAATATTAAACTAATAACGTAAAGCAAAATCAATAAATGACAACAAAGAATAGGCATGTGATAACACGATAAATTAACCATAACCAGTTGAAACACAAAGTGAAGTAGCTTATGGAAAACAATGACATGTTCAAATCATATCAAACATTGCAAGAGAAATCAATTTTGATCAATAAAGTTAAGATCTTTACCCAATTTTCTAAAAGTCAAAAAAAGTTAACTCCGGGCTCGCTCGGTCGAAACCCAAGTCACAGGGTAGATCATGACTATCCATAACCCCACGAGTTCATATACATATTTGGTTTTCAAATCAGAGTCAAATTCGGCTCTCAAAACTCTATTTTTTATTTTTTAAAACATAATCAAAAATCCCCAAAATTTATCTTCAAATCTCATAATTTAGATGTTAAACCTCATAAATAATCATGTTATATAATCAAAATTGAGTCAAAATCACTTATCTAATAGCTTTGTATGAAAATCTCCTCCGAATATTGCTTCCCACCGAGTCTAGGGTTTCAAAATATAATAAAATGAGACTAAGTCCTGAAATCCCAATCTTTGGTTCAGCTGCAGATGTCGCAAATACAACCTGAGGTTCGCAAATGCGAATCCTGCAAATGCGGATCCCGCAAATGTGACAAGTGCATCACAAATGCGATGCCTGCTGAGCACAGGGAATGTCACAACTGTGACACTAACTTCGCATTTGCGATGTCAGTCCCCTTCGCAAAAGCGGCCAATTGGTCGTAAATGCGACCTGCCTAGCCCTAGACCCCTTTTCGCATTTGCGATGCTGGCTTCACAAATGCAAAGCCTGCTACCCCATATCCCCCTTCACAAATGCGGTACTAGCAAATGTTAACTGGTGCTCACATTTGCGATAACTACAACACCAGCACGCCAGTTACTATGAAACCAATCTGAAATACGTTAGAAACTCATCCGAGCCCCCGGGGCTCCAAACTAAACATCCACACAAGTCTAAAATATCATACGAACTCGCTCGCGAGCTGAAAATACCAAGATAACATCCGAAACCACGAATCGAATACCAAAACACCTTGAATTCACAATGAAACGCAAGAATCGCTAAAATCACAACCAAGCGTCTGATTCCTACAAAACCAACTCAGTATGACACCAAACTTTACAAACAAGCATTAAATGATAAAACAGACCTATTTCAAGTTCTGAAACAAAAATTTATACCCGATAGCCATAAAAGTCAAATCATGGTCAAACTTAGAAAATTTCTAAATATTCAAATTGCCAACTTTCGGCAAAACAAACCAAATCAACCTAGGAATCCCCGAATCTAATTTCGAGTATTCGGCTAAGTATAAATCACTATACGAATCTATTGGAACCATCAAAACACCATTTGGGGGCCATTTTCATAAAAGTCAAGTCTCCATCAACATTTCCAGCTTAAGCTTCCTAACTAAGAACCAATTGATCCTATTCAACCCAAAACCTTCCCGAAACGAATCTATCCATTCACGCCAGTCATAAAATCTCAAATATACATACCGGGAGCTTCCAACGGAGAAACGGGACTCAAATATATAAAATGATCGGTCGGGTTGTTACACAATAATTACAGGCTGTAGATCATCAGTCTACCTCCCAAATATTCATAAATTCAGATAACTTGTTACAAATATTTGGTAACATTGGCATATTTCAGAAAACATAAACCAATAATCCAGTGGCAACGTTCTTCAAGACACAATGCTGAGAATGCTCACAATAGTCAATTATAATTAATGAAAGATAAAAAAAAATGGCTTAGGTGATATATTTCATACGTCCAAATTGTGGTAGGTAAAGTATTTGGTGTATGCTGGTGAAAAGAACCTAGTGAGTATTCCAAAAATAGTTTAAGCGTGTGCAAAGTGACCCAAACAGCAATTGAATGAGTTAAAAGGAAAATAGAAATTAAGAAAAGAAGAGGGAAAAGGAAAAAGAAAAAGAAAAAATGTTAGAGAAATATCCATGAAAAGAAAGAAAAAAACAAGAAAAAAGAAAATATGTCAGAGAAATATCCAACTATGGCATATTCGATTCTCTTGCAAATTTCTTGTTTGTTTTAGCTAGGAAGGGGAAAACAAGAGGGTCCAAAACAATACTTCTGAGAAACCTAATAACTTAAAAATGATAGAATTTAAAAAGTGTTATAAATATAATTGTATTTAAGGTGAATATCTATATTTTATAGAGATTTTAGGCTTTGTTACCTTGTGGATAAGTCATATTTCCCCTATAAATAGAGGGGTTCTATTCCATTGTAATTGATCTCAAATCAATAAGAATTCTTTCTCTACTTTTCTCTGCAATACTCTTCTTCTTCTTTTATTGTTTTATAACACGTTATCGGCACGAGACTCTAACCAACAGAGTAGAGCCATGTGCTTTGGTCGCCAGGCTTTGGGATACTTACATGATGCTCAACTCGTACATAATATTGAGAATAATGATTGTCAACTGTTCCATGAACTTCCTTCATAAATAAATGCTGGATTTAAGGTAAGTATTTTACTTTATTTTACTCTTTTAAATTCTAAAAATTTTATAATTTGATTTTAAATACAAGCAAAGACAATAATTTTTGATTATAACTCTAATGGAGTTTGTAAAAAATTATAACTACGCGAAGCGGTAAATTTTTTATATCTTGCCATGATCAAATTCATATATGAATGTGAGCGCATGAAGTGAAAACTCGTCCCATTGAATTTGTTTCATTCTCGTTCCCTTAAGAGAATGTGGTAGCAATATGCAATAAGTATGAAAGAAGATAAAATTATTACTATGAAGGTATCAATGGATAAAGACATGGCAATAGACGAATTATAATCGTCATCGTTGTGGTAATGATAATAATAAGGATTTTCAAAATAATCCTTCACTCTGTGAAAGTAATATTTGTCATCTATTTGACATGAGATTTTGTAAAGCACATATAGATGATTATGGTTTTTTCATGAAGTGAATGTGACACCATCTGATTTATGAATACATATTCATTCTTGAAAGAATATGAATGTGCTAGAGGTAGTGGATATACCACACTAATCTCTAGAAAGAGGTTTGAGATGAAATAAAAATATAACTTCATTATTATAGCATGTGGTCATTGATCACGTACCTATTGTGATTATGCCAAAATGTTATGGTAATGTAATTATTACAGGGCAAAAGTAATAGAAGCAATATATCTTGTCTATAATAAATTTGACCATAATGGTATAATTTTCTCCTTGAAAGAGATATTCACCATATGGATGTAGATGAATATGTGGTAGTGCAAAATTAATTAAAATCTCTAGAAGAGCCAATTATACTACTTTGGAGAAATAAAATTGATTATCAATAAGGTATGGTATCGTAGTAAGTCTTAAAGAAACTTATTGAGTTTCTAAAGTATCCGCGAAAGCGGTTGGTTATATTGAGACTATAAATAATTAGAAGATTTAATATCTTTATATTACTATAACTGCAGCGGGGTAATATGTATATGAAAACTAGCCGCTTTATTTCCTAATTTGTACTACACAAATAAAGAATATGGTGAAATTATATGACGCAGTAAACTAAAAGTTTATTGATATAAAAACCTATATCGTAATAAACTTGGAGTTTATTGATAATTGCACATGTCATGGTGTAAACCTAAAGTTTATCAATATTAATAATTTATCCACTTGGCATAACTAGTTTAGCCACATCAATTTAAGTATTATGTGCAAAAATAAAAGAGAATTCATATGGGTAAATATTAAATAACTAGAAAGGTTTTTACGAATTTTCTTATGCTATTTCTTCTCATTAATTAATAGACCAACTAAAATTGGGATTGAATCCCATGAATGCTGGAAATATCAAAAGTGAATATGAGCTCATTCACTTGCCATGTATATCGCATAAGATGCATCTATGAGATGATTACATGTGCGATTATTATTAATCCGCAACCTGATGTTTGCAAGGTAACTTGCTCAATAATTTATTTTCGAGCATAACATTCACATATTCTATTCAAGACAGTTCATCTTGATGAGTTGGTTTACATCACAGCTGGTTTAGCAAAATGATTGATTGAGTGCCTCCACTTAATAGTTAAACTATTGATTATGAGAAAAAAGTTATCTATATCGATTTGATATAGGTCATATACAAAAGTATATTACATTATTCCCTCACAAATGGTTCAGGGTCAGGAACCAAATAATTTCATCGTATTAATATTGACGTGTGGTGTATATTTTGATCAACACCACAACACACAAAGGTGAGTTTCCAAAGTTGAGGAAGCAAGTTAGTTTTTCTAACATGAGGGGGAGATAGGATAAACAACTGAGAAAAAGTTACAGAATGAATTATCATTTGTACATCTAGATCCCCGAATAAGATAATATGAACTTGAAGTTCATAAAACGATAATTCATCTGCAATATATTGTAAAGCATGCCAGACGCATTTGCTGGCCTAAAGAAAGTAACTATATTCTCACTACAAATGCTCCCATTAGAATAAGTCTTAGAAGGACAAAGTCTATGGTATGCTTAAAGCGTATAAACAAATGGATTTCAAATAAGATTCTTAATAAAGAAGATGAGGAAATGATCAAAATGATCATAATAAGGAGGCAAGTGATCTAGAAGATCACATGACATAATATTTCATAAAATCTCAGGAGAGGTTCAGGTACCTGAAAATATGAATGAAGAGATCTCTAAGTTATGTCTTTATGAAAAAATGAGGTTGGAACCAATATAAAATGTTCGTCGACTACATTTATGATAACGCTGAATATATATGAGGACCTTAAGTCTGGATAAACAATTCAAGTAGAATTGGTTTCATATGAAAGACATGTAGTTTTTGACCTGCAGATCAAACACCTGAATGTATAAAGTCAATGTTGTGTGCAACCACTTTTATCTAGCTTATATGTCTAGAATGACATAAATATTTGATATGCATCTAAAGTCTCTTTATATGGCTTATATGACTTAAATTCTATGACAATCCACGAAGGATTTAAATCGCTTAAAGCATATACAATTCTTTGTCCAGAAGTACCACGTCCTAAGTGCAATTTGTGCACATATGTATCTTGCTATAACTATAAGCATGACAATGTGATACCGAAAATCTTTACACCTATGTGAAGATATTTAAATGAGATTCCAACAAGATCATATGAAGACAATACATCTCAATCAAGAATGATGATTGCAAGGTGAAGCAAATTCATTCAAATTAATATGGTTGATTATTTATTAAATTTCTACCAACGATATTTTGAAGATGGTATACAAGATTGGAATGCGAAGGCTCAAAGATGTGAATTGATGCTCTCATCAGGGGGAGTTAATACGCGTTGTACTTTTTTTCTCTTACAAGGTTTGTCTCACTGGGTTTTCCTTGCAAGGTTTTTAACGAGGCAACTAAAAGGCGTATTGTTAGATATGTGTACTCTTTTCCCTTCACTAGAATTGTTTTTCATTGGATTTTATTTTAGTTAAGGTTTTAATGAGGCACATTATCTGTTGAACAGACACTCAAGGGGGAGTGTTATAAATAGAATTGTATTTAAGGTGAATGTCTATATGTTAGAGAGATTTTAAGGTTTGTTACTTTGTGGCTAAATCACTTATCCCCTATAAATAGAGAGATTTTATTCCATTGTAATTGATCCCAAATCAATAAGAATTCTCTCTCTACTTTATTATGCAATACTCTTCTTCTTTTATTGTTTTATAACAAAAAGCACATTTAAGCATTAAAACATCGATAAGATTTTAGCTTTTCTACATAACTTTATCGAAAAATTGATAAGAACTTGTGAGAGTATATCATTCTGTTGTTTTCTTTTGTTTCATAGCATAGAGAAGACCTTTTAGGAGTAGATTTTTGTGGAAACAGATGAAGCCTTGTTCAATTGGTTCAATTGAATATTTTATTTTTCATAGAGAACATAAAAATGTACCAGTGTATTATTAAAATCTCAAGTAATATTGAATGTTGAGCCCATAATTTTAAAAGTAAAATAAATTTTATGGTAAAACTTAAAGGTTTAAAGTTTAAACCCATTAAATTTGATTTTTGAATCCGCATATTCCCCGTATTCCGAAACAAACCATGTACCCACTGTACTAATCGAGCATCATTCTTACAAAAAAAAGTGTGATAACCTACGAAATTAATTGGGAATATTGCATATTGGTGCTAAAAAACATACGTAGCAAGTCGTTAATCAGGGGCAAATGCAGCGTTGTCAAAATATGGTAATTAATTTGTCATTTTCGGAAACCCATCAACGATACTGGCGGCTCATTTGATGCCAGTCTAGCTCACTGTTGACTCATTTGGACTATCGATTTTAATTGGATAGCAAATTAAAGGCGATTCTAACTAATATAATAATTTTGATTTGCCTTCAAACCGCAACCTTACATGCATGTGTACTAAATTCCTTGGATCACTCTCACCTTAAAGCATAATCATTAGTGTTTATTGGGTATCTCCGGCTCTTATCCAGCATATTTGTAACGATCCGACCGTTCGTTTTGAGCTCTACCGTATCGTTCGACGGTTTGAGACCTTGAGTAGTTTCACTTTATTTATTATAATTTGCACGTGTAGTCGGTTTTGATTTCGAGAAGTTTGAAGTTGATTTGGAAGAATAATTCTCAATTTGGAAGCTTTAAGTTGGAATAGTTGACCAAAGTTTATCTTTTGAGTAAACGACCTCGGAATCGGGATTTAAAAATTTCTATAGGTTCGTAATATAATTTCGGACTTGGGCATATGCTCAGGATAAGTATCAGGTAGTCCGGGAGTGATTTGGTGCTTCTTATCGGATGTTTGCATTTTGGAAGGTTTGAATTAGCTAAGTTTGACTTAGATTGGACTTTGGTGTAATCGGACTCCGCACAGTGTTTCGGGATATTTTATAAGTTCATTTAGTTGATTAGAACTTGTGTGTGAAGTTTGGTCGTTATCCGGATTGTCTAAGTATGATTTAGGCTCGTTCAACGAAGTTTGAAGGTTTGAAAGTTAAGAGAATGATTTTGATCGTCGATTCTTGGTTTTGATATTATTTGTGGTATTTCGAGCCTTTGGATAAGTTTGGATAAGATATTGGGATTAGTTTGAATGATTGGACGGGGTCCCAGGGTCCTCACGTGTGTTTTAGGGTAGTTTCGAACCATGATAGTGTGTTTTGCTACTGCATGTTGCTGGTTTTGGTGTTGTCCTTCGCGAATGCGGTGAGAAGCACGCATTCGCAATGAAGTATTTGGCTGCTGGATGTTCGTTCTACGCGACAGAGGAGTCACGAACGCGGAGAAGGAACTAGGCCACGGGATTTTTTCCCTATGTGAACGCGACACGGGGGACGCGAACACGAGGAATATGGGCTGGTAGATTGCCCTTCGCGAACGCAGCAGGCCGACCGCGAATGACGGGGTCATGGCTGAGAAAATTTGGTCATCGCGAACGCGAAGCATTGGGCAGGTAGGCCTTCGCGACACCAGTAGCGCGCAAACACGATGGAGGGCCTAGCAGAAGCTTATAACCGTGAGCTTGGGGGTTGAGCTCATTTTATTTAATTTCTCTCTTGTTGAGGCCATTTGGGGCGATATTGAAGGGGCATTTTCATTATGCATCACAAGGTAAGCGAAAACTACTCATTGTGATCTAAACACATGGATTATATATGGATTTAAACATAGAAATTTGTGGAAAGTATAAAATTTTAGAAGAAAACCTAGAAATGGTATTTTTGAATTTTGACTATGAAATTGGATATGAAATTGGGAATAAATTATACATTTGATTTTGTGGTGTTATGTGTAGTATTTATCTTCGAGAATTTTCGAAATTCAGACGTGTGGGCCCAAGGGGATTGACTTTGTTGACTTTTCATGTGGAGTTGGAAATTATTTCTAATTATTAAATTACGAGTGTTTGAGTATATTTTGATTTGTTTGCATGTTCTTTTAACTAGTTTCGGATCGTTTGTCATTGGTTTGAAGTGTTGGAGAGGCATTGAAGCCGGTTATCGGATTTCGGAGCGAGGTAAGTCTCCTGTCTAACCTAGTGAGAGGAAATTTACCCCGTAAGTGCTATATTTGTTATGTACTACGTGTTATGAGAGCTACGCATGTGTGAGGTGACGAGTGTCCGTGCATATGCTAGAATTCTTGATTATGTTCGAGTAGACTTAAACCCACACCATGTTTTAATTGTATTATTTGAGTTATTCATGCCTCTTTAAATGCCTTAATTATTACTTTAGCATGAGGCTGGACTTGCATAGAGTATCGACCTTGCTATTTTAGATACTTGACGAGTTACTTGATTAGTCGTGAAAAGTATACTTTCACGGATTTCTCCCGCGTTGTGCATATTCATCCGAGAGTTTTCTTGAAAATCATAACTCACAGGCTTATTCCTGAGGGCCAGTGACCCGTCAAGGTTTCATATTCTTATGGGATTGGGCTGAACGCCTCAGTAGTACTATTATGGGATCGGGCTGAACACTGCAACAGTACTTTTATGAGATAGAGCTGAATGCCTTAGCACTACTCTTAGGGAATCGGGTCGTTCACCTCGGCAGTATTATGTAACACACTCTTACGGGATCGGTTCGTTCGCCTCAGCAGTTTCATATAACATATTCTTATGGGATTGGGCTGAACGCCTCAGTAGTACTATTATGGGATCGGGCTGAACACTGCAACAGTACTTTTATGAGATAGAGCTGAATGCCTTAGCACTACTCTTAGGGAATCGGGTCGTTCACCTCGGCAGTATTATGTAACACACTCTTACGGGATCGGTTCGTTCACCTCAGCAGTTTCATATAACATATTCTTATGGGATCGGGCTGTTTGCCCCGGTAGTATCATGTAACATATTCTTGTGTGATCAGGTCGTACGCCACGTCAGGATATTGTACCATCACTCTTATGTGATTGGGTCGTTCGCCTTTGGCAGAATCATGGGTAATATTCGCTAAGGAGTTAGATTACTTATGAGTCCCTTTGACTTAGGATATGATATTTTATCCGGTATTGATCATTATGTATTCCATGAAAGGTAGTATCCGGTGTTTGAGGATTTAGTATTTACCCTTTTGTTGAGGAACATGTTATACACATACATCTGCTTCATTGCTTTTACTTGCTATGCTTCATACCTGTCTACTTTCATTGTACTTGATTATTGGACCAATAGCAAGTGTCGATGTCGACCCCCCATCACTACTTTTTCGAGGTTAGACTAGATACTTACTGGGTACACGTTGATTTACGAACTCATACTACACTTCTACACTAATTATATAGGTAAGGAGACAGGAACATTTGGTGGTGACACAGGCGCGTAGGCGTAGGTGCTGAGGAGACTTTGCGGGCTGCATTCCATGTTACGATCCGCAACATGCAGAGTCCCCTTCATATTCATTATTGCATTCAATCTAATTTATATTCTAGACAGTTATTGCAGGAGTATTGTATATTCTAGTAAATACTCATGCACTTGTGATACCGGATTTTGGGAACATAGACTATTAACCTTGGATGTATTTCTTCACGGCATTCAGTATTGCAGTTTGATCATATTTGTATTTTGAAGAAAATCTTAGTATTTTCTATAAAAATATAGCATTTTCGCTTAATTGTTTCACCATTGTTTTAAAATATGTTATGAATCGTTGATTATCGATTTGATTAAATTTTTGGCTTGCCTAACGGTATCGTTGGGTGCCATCACGACCTATGGTGGGATTGTGTCGTGACAGTTTGGTATCAGAGTACTAAGTTTACTTAAGTCTCACGAGTCATGAGCAAGTCTAGTAGAATCTTGTAGATCGGTACTGAGACGTTTGTACTTATTTTCGAGAAGCTAAAAGACTCTTAGGAGAACTTCCCTTTCTTGATTCCTTGTCATGCAATATGATTTTATTGAACCCTATGTCTTCATTTCCTTCCTACTCATTTAAATACGACGTTGAGCACTTGATATCAGTTGGGCATCGAGGAGTTGTGGTGATGCTACAAGTGTGGTGTAGGATGTGTTTTTTGCATTATGAGGGCAGACTACTGTCATTGCCTCGTGAAAGAGTGTTCGATCATTTCGGCCAGTGTTGGTGTTGCCAATGGTTTCGGGTCTATAGACAATGCACTGTGATATTTCTCGCATTGTTATAACGCGTTGTTGCTGTGAATGGTAGGGTGTTTACTTATGTGTTGTGTTAGTGAATGCTTTAGGAAGAGGATTATTTGGTTTGTGATTGGATTATACCGTATTTAATTTCAACATAGGAGAGGCAATTGGGCTATTGATGTTCAGGCTTTGGTTGACGGAGTAGCAAGATTTGATATCTCCGAACATGGTGGAATTCTTGTTTGTGTTATGTTGTCGTGTCGTCGTTCTTTTTTGAATGCACTAAGGCTCATTAGTATTATGGTCTTCATTTGTTGCCTTTGGGGGGTATGATGTTGTGAAGTGGTACCTAAGAAGCGGTTATCGGAGATGACAGTGTTTTGCAACTTCAGAGTCAAATCGGCGTTTCTAGTATTGATGGTTCGAGGGAGATGATCCTTGAGGTGTCTTTTATTCTTAAGAAGTTCGAATGTGACAAAAAGAGTTTTCTTGGAATGTAGAGGAACGTAAATGCTTGATTATCGTTTTGGGATGTAATATAGCTTTGAGTTTTAAACGAATTGTTGGACCTTCAGTTGATGTTAATGAAATGAACAAACTCTTAAAACTGGTGGACAAGTGTGGACTCTGGAGGATTAACAGATTTCGTAGTGGTTATAACCATGGCAATATCATTGGAAGATGTCGATATGAAGTCATACATGTGGTCCTGTGAGGAATTAGGGGTTGCATGATTTCGGATGACGTTCCCATGAAACGTTTTACCTTCTATCCAATTCGGGAGGCATGTAATGCGATATGGGTCTGGATTTCTTGAGGAAGATGGAGTGACCGTCATGAAGTTGAATATGGATTGGGGCTGATAATTTGGGCTGTGCTATGATTTGTGCAACATGAACTTGCGATAAATTCAGCTGGGTAACAGTATGGGACCGTGGTAACTCAAAAGGAAAAGTCATTATGGATTCTTGGTTTATGTGATTATGGCTTAAAGCCAAGTGGGGGAGCCCACCGTTGGTGATTGGGTTATGTGGTCATTTGTCTTTGCAGTTTCTAGATTTCGGTATATGAGTGGATTAGTTATGATTGAGGAAGAGAACATTAGGGGTAATTCGGGCAAGGAATCTGATGGATGTGTGCTACATTTTGCCTTATTGATTCATATGAAGATTGTGGGATGACTCAAATTTTGTACCTCCTTGTGAATGTGATGTGCTAGGGAAGAGATTCATTCAATTGCCTCTTTGGAGTATTCGTGTGCTAACGGAGCACTAGTTGTTTGGTTATATAATCAGGACTGGCTTAGAGTGGGCGACTCTCAACAATGGTTCTAGTGGGTTTGAAATTTAATATGTGGTGCCTAAGGAATTTGGGTTCGCTATGTGGCTGAGGATTGGATTTTGCAGCGGAGTGTGAAAGATGCTTGAGATATTTATATATTATTACCAGGTCTGCGAGTATGGTGTTAGAGAGATTGAAGGAGCATTGTCTGATTCGCAGAAGGTCTCATCGAAATAGGCATATCAGTTGGATGTATTATTGAGTGCATGAGAGGGTATAAAATGGCTTGCGGGTATTGAGGCGATGTGGTCTTGCAATTTGGGGTCACTCGGCATGAGTGTTAATTTGGATCCATTGTGTGTTGGTAAAGAGAGGTGTTACTTTGACGGCAAGTCAAGAGGAAATCTGAAGAAGTTGGGTTAGTTTAGTAGTGGCCTGGATCAACATGGTAAGGGAGATGATTGGTTCCTTCGATATGTTGAGGCTATGTAGGTGTTATGACAAGAACTTTCCGGCTTGGCAGTCTATGTGTTTCGGTTGATTTAGAAGACTCAGTGTTAATGGTTCGGCAATGTGCAAACAAGTCCCGAAGAGTTATGACGGTTTTGTCCATGACTTGAGGTATGTGTCCTCTGTGGTTATTGGAAGTTGGTTGTGTGTTGCGATTTTTCATCTGAAATGACCTAAGTGAAAGGTTTCTAGCCGATGAAGTGTTATTCTACTGGTGGTTCAAGAGTTATGAGAAAAGTTTTGTACTCTCGCGTAATAGCATGAAAGATATAGTGAGTGGTGTCGAATTAGAATTAAAGGGTCAAGGTTACAGTTCAATTTTTGACAGGGATGTCACGAGATCGAAGGAGCAGAGGAGATTTAAGATGTTCAGAGTATACTGGCGCTACCTTAGTGCCACCTGGGAATGGTGTGTTATGTGGAAGAGGCATTGCGAATTGATTCACGGATGCTTGACTAGCACTATAGAAATAGCATGGTTGGTGTTCAGATTTTGTTACTTGGTGCGGAAGGTTGTGGGAGTATCTCCCATGGAATGATTACGTGGGTGTGACATGTCAGTCATTTAAGTAGTTGAGACTGATGTCAGGTATGGAGATTCTGTTACTGTGGCAGATTGGAGAGTTTATGTCTAAGAGACGCCTTAATCTTATGGTTGCAGACGGTGGAAGTTTGTTCAGGATTTTGTCTCTTGGTACCACCTTGGTCAACATATCAACAGGATTTTTACTCGTGTGAAACTTTTTGACCTGTAAAGATTTGTTCTCCACATGCTCACGAATCCAATGTTATCTCACATCTATATGCTTTGTTCTTGCATTGTACATGGAGTTCTTGCTCAAGTCTATTGCACTTTGACTGTCATAATAGACGACATACTCCTTTTGATACAATTCCAGCTCTTGAGGAAACCGCTTGAGCCATACCATCTCCTTGCCAACTTCTGTAGCGGCAATGTACTCTGCTTCAGTTGTTGAAAGTGCAACACGCTTCTGCAATTTAAATTGCCATGATATAGCTCCCCCCTAAAAAGTAAATAGATATTCACTAGTGGATTTTCTATTATCAGTATCACCGGCCATATCACTATCGGTGTATCCCTTCAAGATTGGATCAGATCCTCCAAAACACAAGTAATCTCTTACAGTACTTCTTAGGTACCTGAGTATCCACCTGACTACTTCCCAATGTTCTTTTCCAGGATTTTTAAGAAATTTGCTAACAGCACCAACTGCATGAGCAATATCAGGGCTGATGCATACTATTGCATACATCAAGCTTCCGACTGCTGAAAAATAAGGAACTCTAGCCATGTTCCCTTTCTCCTCCACTATTGTAGGACACATCTTCTTGCTTAACTTTAGATTACTAGCAATAGGTGTGCTGACTGGCTTAGCATTCTTCATGTTGAATTGTTCTAGTACACGTTCAATATACTTCTCCTGAGATTCACAACTTTCTGCTTGTTCGCTCTCAAACTATCTTCATACGCAGAATTTGTTGTATTGGGCCCAAGTCCTTCTTATCAAATGACTTGGACAAATATCCCTTCAACTTTGCGATCAGTCCCTTGTATTTTCCTACAATTAACATGTCATCCACATACAACAATAATATAATAAAGTTACTCTCAAAAAAGTTTTTGAAGTATACACATGAATCAGAATAGGTCTTTATGCATGTTTGACTTTTCATGAATGAGTTAAACTTCATGTACCACTGCCTTGGTGCCTTCTTCAATCCATAAAGACTCTTATTCAATTTGCACATAATATGTTTCTTTTCAGCTACTTTAAATCCTTCTGATTGCTCCATATAAATCTGTTCTTCCAAATCTCCATGAAGAAATGCAATTTTCACATTCAGCTACTCCACTTCAAGATCTAGGCTAGCTGCTAAGCTCAAAATTGTTCGAATAGAAGTTATTTTGACAACAGGTGAGAAAATTTTGTCAAAATCAATACCTTTTTTCTATTCGAAGCCTTTAACCATCAATCGAGCTTTGTATCTGACCATCTTGCCATTTTCATCTTTCTTGAGTTTAAAGACCTACTTACATTTGAGTGGTCTTTTATCCTTTGGAAGTTCAACCTGTTTGTATGTGCCATTTTTCTGCAGAGATTCCATCTCTTTTTGTATGACTTTCATCCACTGGTTCTTTTCTGTATGGGACAACACCTCTTTAAGACTTTCTGGCTCCCCTCATTACTGATGAGGACATACTCTGTGGCAGGGTACTTGCATGACTCTACTCTTGGCCTTTCTGATCCCCTTAGAGGTTGAAGTTGTTCTTCTCTCTGAGTGGGGTGCTCCACTTGCTCGACATCATCATCAAGTTGCTCCCCCTGCTCAATAACCTCACCGGGTTGCTCCCCCTGCTCGGCAACCTTGTTGGTACTACTTTCTGCACTTGTGGGATTGTTAGAAATAGAAGAAATAGTAACAAGGTTAGGAATTATACCTTCACCTATGTGTAGGGCGTATGCTGCTTCTTCAGGTACAATTTATTTGTCAGCATTTTGGACATGTATAGACTTTCCAACCTTGTCCAAATGCCACGTGCGGTGTCTTCGTAAATGATGTTATTTATTACATCATCCGATAAGTACAACCTAATTGCACTAGCAGCCCTTTCATCCAAGTCAGCCCAATCTTCAGCTTTCATGGTATCAGGCTTTTTGGTATCAACATCAAGTACCTCGTGTAATCCTTGTTGAATGAGCAGATCCCTCATACTTCTTTGCCATATTGAGAAACCGTTATCTCCGTTGAATTTTGCTACCTCGTACTTTACTCCAGATTTTGTTTTTCACCGAGTATAGTAATACTGACAGTGAATAGTACTTCTGTGAACGAGCAGAACATGTGCTATGATACCAGTTGTTGGGAATAAACCCCCTACAGAAATGATATTTATAGTAATAAAAGCAGAATCATAATGTAGCACCGAGATACGGTAATTAAAAAAATAAAAGAGTGACAACGCCACCAAGAGTTTTACATGGAAAACCCTTTTGAATAAGGGAAAAATCACGGCCCCAAGACGAGCAACTGATAACACTATAGCAAGGAATTTTACACTTTGTAGGTCCGAGTAAAATACTCCAAAGACTACTCCAACACTCAAAAGAAATAACCCTCTTTTGATATTCCCACCTCACTACAATATCGCTCACTTTCTATTTTTCTCACAGACTATTTTCTTATACTTTGTTTGTGGAACCTCACTCTTTCTTTCTCTCTTTGTTGGTGTGTAGAAATGAGAGCCGAAGCTCTCCTTTTATAGCCGGAGTCTCACTCTCTAATGCCTACTATATTTGACAATTTGCACACACTTTTTCTTCTTTTATTTTCAATGTTGACAATTCAATAAAACTGGCTACCAAATCAAAGAAATTCTCAGCCAAATATTTTCCATAAGGCATATGCCTATTACTTTGGCTTTTGAATAAGATAGAACCCATCAACATGCATAGGCATTAATATCTTTGTGTCCTACAAAACATAAATGTGGTCCAAAATTAGAAAGCAAGAGTCACAGATTCAACAACATTTTTAGTAACCAAGTTAAAGAAGATTTGTCATACAATTCGATTATAAGCGGTTCAAATATTAAGCATGTAGGGGACCGATTTGTTTTATTGGGTGTGGAATTTGAAAGTAAGGGTATCACATGTAGAGACTAGTTAACCTCTAAGCTGGCGTGGACTCTTCATTTTTGGTGCCGCACCCGTCTTGATACGGGACGGGAGCGGGAGCAGGTTACGTCCCGGATTCAGTCAACTAACTTCGGATACTTTGACCTAAGCCCATCGATAAATTTGGGGTGAAGTTGAGATTTTGATTTCTCAAAATTAAAAATAAAACAGATTTAAGATATGAGAAATGACATACCTTCAATATTGTAATACTTTTATCTCATATTCGATGCTTTGTGTTTCAGAAAAATTAAGAATTCAAGGGATCGAGTTCGGACTTCTGGTAGACAGTAGCATCGATATAGATGAAGAGTTGGTGGAAGGCCTTAAATGGCTTTTTGTTTTCTTTATAGCTCTATTTTTTATAATTTTGAAATTTTTTTAGCCGAACCCCTGTACCTATATCCATACTTGGATCCGCACCCCCAAATCTCAAAATTTTGATTTTGTCGAATCCGTGCCGGTATCGAATGCCCTCACCCGAGTCCGAGCAACTTAGGTTAACCTAATATGGGATACCATTTAATAAAAGCTGGCTGCTAAATTTTGTTATATTACAAAGACTTACTGGTTGATGTTATGACCACAGTGCTTATAAAAAGGCTCTATATATCTCTTACACTTCAAAAACATCATCAGCTCAGTACTCCTTTCTTTTTTCCTCTTTACAGCTTTTTAATCTCTAAGTATTCAACTTCTTCTGTGGTGCAAATTTCCCTAAACTTCCTTTACCTTCTTCTTCAACTTCAAGTCTGACTGTTGGAATGGCAAAAGTGATGGATTTAACTCAGTTCTCATGTCTGTGGTGCTTTGTACGTATCTTTTAACTTCTCTCTCTCTCTTCTTCTCAAGCTCCCATTTTCAAAGTTTTCTTCTATCAACTCGCGGCATGAACTTCAACAGCTAGCTTTCTTTGTATTGATGTTGTTTATTAGTATTAAAATTATTTTGTTAGTAGTAACATTTATACGTTATTATCTATTTTAGTTGCTCTACTGTGTCTTTGGACGACAACTGGAGCGGAGGTCTATGTTAATACGACAATTCTCGAAAGCGCAAAAGCAAAGGGAGCTGGTGAGATTGATGTTTCTTCAACTTCCTCAGTACTTTATATTTATACTTCTTTTTGACTTTTGTAGTCTTGAAATTTTATAAATATTTTGAACGTATTCTTGTTGTCACGACCCCAAATTCACTAATTGTGATGACACCTAGCTCAACCCGCTAGGTAAGCCAACTAATAACCATCCAATTTCAATAATATTAATAAGACAATTGAACAAAAGGAATTATCTGAATCTTAAACATTTTCCCCAAAAACTGATAGTACAAATCATGAGCTTCTAAGAATAGAGTTTACAAAGCGGAAATGAAATAAATACATAATCTGTTTGAATAGTACATAAACAGAGTTTTACAGATCTAAAGCTACCACGAACAAGAGGCAGCTACAGCCGGGACACAGGTACATCTTCAATCCAGCTCCCATCGAACACAGAGATGTACTCATGTACTCACACTCTCATAGTACTCAATCTCACTGTCTCACATTCTCTCTCACTATGCTCAGCACACTCAATCACTCAGCGCTATACAATACCTGCTGCGGCGTGCAGCCCGAACACTGTTTATAGTCGACTGCGCTCACTGGGGGTGTGCAGACTCCGGAGGGGCTCCTACAACCCAAACGCTATAATCAGCACGGACAACTTACGTGCTGCACGGACAACTCACAGGGCATAATATCAATACCTTGATCCGCACGAACAACTCATGTGCTATAATAAGCCAATTTGGCCTGCTGTGGCATGCAACCCGATCCCATAATAATAAAATATATAAAGTCAATATGGCATGCTGCGGCGTGCATCCCGATCCCATAATTATCCTCACAATCAGGCCCTCGGCCTCACTCAGTCATCAATCTCTCCAGTCTCTTTCTCATGGGTCACAATGTCATGAAAATAACCCAAAATAATGATATGATGTATCAATAAATAACAACAGAGACTAATATATAATATGCGATGAAATAAATATGACTGAGTATAAAATTTTATTTTAAAACAAATAATTCACAGCAATATGACCTATGTGGATCCCAATAATACTGGCACATAGCCTCAACATGATTTTTAATATGATTCTCAGCTAAATTTCTTCAACATATAAAGCTGCATAGAAAATGCCAAGATTATGACTACAAAATTCTACGGAACCAATTACGTCATAATTTTTATGGTGCACGCCCACACGCCCGTCACCTAGCATGTGCGTCACCTCCCAACAATTCACATAATACATATATTCAGGGTTCATACCCTCAGCTCTAAGGTTAGAAGAGTTACTTACCTCGAACAAGACAAATCCAATGCCGAGCAAGCTAAACAATGCTCCAAAAATTCCATTCTGCGCGTATCAACTCCTGAACGGCTCGAATCTAGCCACAATAAATTTAATTCAGTCCACCCAAATTATAGGAATTTATTCCATATCAAAATACTAATTTTTTCCACAAAATCCGAAATTACACTCAACAATCGCCAGTGGGGTCCACGTCTCGAAACCCGTCAAAAGTTACAAAATCCGAAAGCTCACTCCACCACGAGTCTACCCATACTAATTTTACCAAAATCCGACCCTAACTCGACCTCCAAATCTTCAAATCTTATTTTCAAATCCCTAAGTTCAAATCCCCGATTTACACCTCAAAAATATGTAATCTAGTCGGATTATTTGATGATAATTTAATATTATGGAGTAGAAATATTCACAAGGGACTTACCTCAAGTTTTTCTGTGAAAACCTTACTCGAAAATCGCCCAACCAGAGCTTGAAATGCCCAAAAATGGCAAAAGCTCGAAACCCCTCTGTTTTTATACTGCCCAGGGGTTTTCGCACCTGCGGCAACTTGGCCGCTTTTGAGCCAACCGGATGTACAGAAAAAGCCACCACATATGCGCTTTTGCTCGCATCTGCGCGCCTATGTGCGCTTTTGTGCAAGTCGCTTATGTGCGCATCCTTCCGCATCTGCGCTCACGCAGGTGCTGAAGTTTCCTCGCACCTGCGACCACTGTCTCACAGCCCTCTGCCCGCATCTGCGCTTGCCAGGCTCGCTTCTGCGAGCTCGCACCTGCGATGGAATTTTCCGCAGGTGTGATTGCATCAGATGATAGAACCTTCAGTTTTTGCTTCGAAGTCCGAAATTGATCCGTTAACCATCCGAAACTCACCCGAGGCCCCTGGGATCCCAACCAAATATACCAACAAGTCATACAATATCATACGAACTTAGTCGAACCTTCAAATCACCTCAACAACGTTAAAACCATGAATCATACCCCAATTCAAGCCTAATGAACTTTGAAATTGTAAGTTTCTACAAACGACGCCGGAATCTATCAAATCACGTCCGATTGATCTCACATTTGGCACACAAGTCATAAATGACAAAACGGAGATATTCAAATTTTCAGAATTGGATTCTGACCCCGATATCAAAAAGTCAACTACCCGGTCAAATTTTTCAAAAATTCAACTTTCGCTATTTCAAGCATAATTCCACTACGGACCTCAAAATTATTTTCGGGACACGCTCCCGACTCTAAAATCACCATATAGAGCTATTGGAATCATCAGAGTTCAATTCCGAGGCCATTTACATATAAGTGAATATCCGGTCAACCTTTCCAACATAAGTTTTTAATTGTAAGGAATAAACTTACAATTCAACGTTTAATTGTTAGTTTTCACTCCGGAAGCTTTTCGGACACCAACCAACTAACTCGATATGTCATAAATCAACTATAAGGAATAAACTGAGCAGTAAATGGGGGAACAGGGTTGTAGTACTCAAAATGACTGGT
This sequence comes from Nicotiana otophora, assembly GCA_000715115.1. NCBI lineage: Eukaryota > Viridiplantae > Streptophyta > Magnoliopsida > Solanales > Solanaceae > Nicotiana > Nicotiana otophora. The sequence continues at coordinate 11,463 of AWOL01S0043948.1, read as the reverse complement.
TGGGTTTGAAATCCATATAGAGGTCTATTGGCGGGCCTAATGTGAAGGTATATTCTACCCTAGATCGGATATGTTTATTCAGCATAACATTTATCTATGGATGGGTCTTCGGGCATGGTGGATGTTATTCCTGTCGTTGTCTATTTCATGCGTTATTCTTTTATGCTATATGGGTTGTGAGGCGGCTTGATTATTCACGTGCGTGTTGTGGTCCTGCATATGTTTGTGGTGTAATATGAGCGAGATGGCTCTCGAGATGCTGTACTTGGCTTCTTTCATAGCACATTAAGCTATCCGTCTCCCTAGGGTTATGTTTATGCACTTGGCGTGCTTGTGGTTGATATACGTGTGTCTAGTGGGTATGAACATTTTGACATGATGGGTATTCCCATGCAAAATATTATGTGTGGATCGAGTGGCACGCCGCTAGAAGTATGAAGTTTGGATCGGAATGCACGCCGCAACAGTGGGGTGTTGGGTAAGATTCCTTATACATATTTTATGTGTTTTGCCCCCATATGTGGAATAGATTCATAGTATTCTGTTTGGTTGTTATACCTGTTTACGCATGCTGGATAGTTCTAGTACTTGGGTTTCCTTCCCTATTGATCGCATTTGAGCTATGGCTTGTTGGCACATGGATGGCATCGTATGAGATTTTAGAGGGTGATTGATGCGGCTTGTTGACCGAGAAGCTTGTACTGTGTGAGACGAGGTTATTGGACCTGGAATTAGTGCAACTAGATTTGTATAATATATGTTTGGAGGAGCAATGCCACCAATCAGTTCAAAATGCGGCAATGGTTCTTGTCAAGCGGAGGAACTCTATTATTTGTTGGTTTGACGGGTGGTTATGAGTTTCTACACATCTCTTTCATCGTTGCAGTATTGCGAGGTTTGTAATAGGATATTATATGTCATGAGGTATATTACTGGTACCGGCTTCGAAACATTTTGAAGCTATTGTTGTTGGATGATATTACTATGTGCATATGAAAGATGTGGTACATCGTGTGGTTTCGACTGGGTGTATATGTATGTGTAGCGATCCGGCCGGTCGTTTTGACTATTGCAATCTCATTCATCATTTACTGCTCAAATTGTGAATTACAACTGTTATTTGGCTTGCCGGGGTAATTGGTTTGGGTTCGGTGAGGTTTTGAAATGATTTAGAGCGCTTAGTTCCAAGGTTTAGAATTTAAGTTGAAAAGGTTGACCGGATGTTAACTTATGTGTAACGACCTCAGAGAAATTTTGCTAAGGAAATTAAGGTTTGGTGGT
>AWOL01S0043947.1:68412-84150 GCA_000715115.1 Nicotiana otophora | reverse complement strand
ATTAAAATTCTGCTTTTGCTTTTCTTTCTAGGAACTAGGAACTAGGAATTAGGAGCCAACTATTTGACAGATGTTCAAAAGTGGATACTCTTCCATGCATGAACCCCACGTCATCCGTTGTTGTAGAATCTCCTATTATCTAATAATTAACCAATTTCCCACATAATTAAGAATTATCTCAAATTACCTAGAATACTAATCATGGTCATGTGGTATAGTACTAGTCCATAAATATGGGGTATTATAGCTTGGATCGTATTTTATCCCAAAATGTCAAACTTCCGCGATACTCAATTTCTTTGATTCGTTTACGCTCTGACCTTTATAACACATACTTATCACTTGTTTGACATATCATAAATACTTATAACCTCAAATATAGTCTTGTACTCATCCTAAATTACTACTATTAAAATATTAAAATATTAATAAATCATTGTACCATAAAAAATCAATACATACACTATTATTTCATTAAAACATCCATGTAAAAATACATATATTTTCTCAACTTCTAATTTTTCTAATCTCATATAAAGAGTACAAATATTTGTACGCTTAATCTTTAAAATAGTAATATTAATAACTATATAAAATCATATTGTTCAAATTTTTTACAAAATTGTTCCACTCAAAATACCATATCAAATGTATATAATGGTATCGATGTTGTTAAACTTATGGGGTCTTACAATAACATAGTCACAAATCCTCTATAACCTCATGAATGGTCTTAATCTCTTCAAGCTCATATGTATTACTACGACTCATCCTAATATTAAAGCACGTGATGTAACAATCTCGTCACATTCTCCATCTCAAAAAGAAAATTCGTTCTCGAACGGAAATAGAAATGTACATGGACTGGTAAAAGGGGTTGGTATCTACTCCTCATATTAGACTTGGAATCCCACATAGCCTCCTCAATCAGCTGACCAGTCCAATGTACTTTCACATAAAGAAAAGTCTTAGATCTCAACTTTCGAACCTACCGGTCTAAAATAGCCACTGGCTCTTCCTCGTAGGCCATATTCTCATCAAGATGCACCGTGCTAAAGTCCAAAACATATGACCTACCCTCAAGGTTCTTTCAAAGCATAGAAACGTGAAATACCAGATGAACCCCTCTTAGGCTAGGAGGCAATGCAAGCCTATACGCAACATATCTAGCTCTCTACAAGATTGCAAACGGGTCAATAAACCTCGGTCTATACTTTCCCTTCTACACAAATCGCATCACGCTCTTCATAGGCGACATTCAAAGAAGAACCTTCTCACCTTCCATGTAAGCCACATCTTGAAACTTCCGGTCCGCGTAACTCTTTTGTCGGGACTGGCTATATGTTGTCGGGAGTAAGCTATACGAAGTCGCTCCTGAATCACCTTAACCTTAACCAAATCTCTACCCAACAATTAGCCTCACCGGGCTCAAACCAACAAACTGGAGAATGACATTGCCTCCCCATATAAGGCCTCATATGGAGCCATCTGGATGCTGGACTGATAGCTGTTTTTATAGGCAAACTCCGCCAGATGTAAGAACTGGTCCCACTGACCCTTGTAATCCATAGAGGATGCTCGCAATATGTCCTCCAATATCTGAAAGTACGCTCAAATTAAGCGTCCGTCTAAAGATGAAACACGTTACTCAGCTCGACCTGCGTGCCCAACTCACGCTGCATATCTCTCCAAAAGTGTGATGTGAACTGCATGCCCCAGTCATAAATAATGAATACGGGCACACCCTTTAGGCGGATAATCTCCTAGATGTAAATATGAGCCAACTGCTCTTAAGAATATGATGTCATCACCAGAATAACGTGTGTGGACTTAGTCAACCGGACCACAATAACCCATACAACATCATATTTCCTCAAGGTCTGTGGTAAGCCTAGGACAAAGTCCATAGTGATGCGCTCCCACTTACACTCCGGTATCTCAAATCTCTGAGTCAACCCACCTAGTTTCTAATGCTCATACTTTACCTGTTGACAATCAAACACCGAGAGACATGACCAACAATATGTTTCTTCATCTTTTGCCACCAGTAGTGATTCTTCAAATCACGGTGCATATTCGTGACACCTGGGTGAATGTCATACCACGAACTGTGAGCCTTCTTAAGGATCAACTCTCTCAACCCATCAACATTCAGAATGCCAACATACCCCTAAAGCCGCATAACATGTCACGATCCAAAACCACCAACCGGTTGTGATGGTGCCTAACTAACTTTCTAGAGAAGACAAACATAATAAGAATTGTACTAGATAATAGAAATAACGAGAATCATATAGGTCTAAAGCCAATAACACAAAATAACTGTGCCGATATACTACAAATCTCCCAGAATTGGTAAACATTGAGTCATGAGATATAAAATAGAGATACAAGTCTAGAATACCAAAATAACAATACTATCTAAAAGAAAGACAACAGTGCTAAAATGAAAACAGTTTCCAAGGTCTGCGGTCGAAATGTAGCTCTACGTCGTCTATTTGAATCTCTTCTCAATAAAACACAACTAAATATGGTGCGGGCCAACACCTGGATTTGCACAATTAAGCGTAGAGTGTAGTATGAGTACAACCGACCCCATATATTCAACAAGTATCATAAATAACCTTGGCGAGGTAATAAAGACAAGAACTATTAATAACACTTGTTAATAACCCGTACAGTTCATAAATCTCACAAGTATATAGCAATAACATCATCAAGTCATAAATCAGAGTGAGCCTCCTTGGTGCAANCCCATGTACTCAACAAGTATCATAACTAACCTTGGCGAGGTAATAGAGACAAGAATTATTAATAATACTTGCTAATAACCCGTACAGTTCATAAATCTCACAAGTATATAGCAATAACATCATCAAGTCATAAATCAGAGTGAGCCTCCTTGGTGCAAAAAAAGCGAACATGCTCTATATAAGTTAAAGATCCAGCATACAGAGAAGATATGCAAAAGTAAGGCATGTATACATTCCTAATATAGCATTTAGAGAAGATATGTGAATAATAGATGTATACATCCAAGGAATTGCAATTCGAGAAAAATTAAATAACCAACACACATAATGGCCAGTTTTTCTCTTATTGCGTGTACACCATCAAGAGAGAAACATGAGAGAGTGACCCTAGGGGGATGAATCCTTAACCACACACTGCACGGACAACTTACGTGCTAACATAACTCAGGTCCGCACAGACAACTCAGATGCTATCAACCCAGTCCATATCACACATAAAGCACATACAAAGATACATGTACATGAATAATGTGACACGCTATAGTATAGGAATGTGCGAAGTGTGCTACCACAGTTGTAGTCAGGTGATTACGCCACAAGAATAGCAACTAACACGTTTGAATATGATATCAATCAACAAATAATCTCTAACATGATTCCAAATTACTCATGAAGGGAATACAACATAAGAAGTATGATAACATGAAGCTTAGCAATCGATTCAAGGCATATAATAGACTAAACAATACCCCGAGCATGGATAATACCCTGGTATACGCACATGGGCTCAATCCCCTTACATGTGCTCCACCCATATCATGTAGCTTTCACTAATAACTCAGGAAACTGGTGCCTCAACCATGTTTAGGTAAGATAATTACCTCAAGCAAGCTAAATCAGTACTCTAGAAAGCCCTCCCCGCGTGAATCAACTTCCAGATGGTTTGAATCTAGCCAAAACAACTTTATAATATCAATATAAGCCATAAAAAGCAATCCTAAATAGTAAAGCTAAGATTTTGATGCAATTATACAAAGTCAGCCTTGGGCCCGTACCCTAGAACCTAACAAAACGCACAAATTCTGAACACTTATTCCAATACGAGTCCAAATATATGTGTTTCATCCACATCCAAACCTCAAGTCATCAATTTCCACTCTCCAAAACCATAGTCAAAAACTTCCAAATTTCACCTTTAATTCACATAAACTAGGTGTAATAATCCATGGATAATTAATATCTAACACCAAAATCCATTAGTGTACTTACCCCTTCAATTGTTGTGTAATGCCTCCAAAAATAGCATATAGCCAAGCTCCACAACTCCCAATAATGAAAAATGACAAACCCACAAAATATAATAGATTGTCCAGCGATTCCGCATTTGCGATCCAAAATGTCGCACTTGCGGAAAATCGATTGGAGATGCGGGAATGGCTTATTCCCCGACCAACAATGTCTGCGGTCCTCCGACCGCTTCTGCGAAATCACTTCTACATTCCAATTTCTGTATCTGTAGTCTTCCACTTGCCTCCAGCCCAGTTCGCTTCTGTTTAACATCATCCACTTCTGCGACTTCGTATATGTGACCACAATTCTGTAGAAGCGAAAATACAAGACTCAACAATCTTCAGCAATGCCAGCATAACTCAAATTGATCCAAAATAAATCTGAAACACGCCCGAGGCCCGTGGGACCCTATCCAAACACACCAACCAATCCCAAAACATAACATGGACCTACTTGAGGCCTTGAATCATACCAAACAACATCAATACCATGAATCACACCTCAATTTGAACATAAGGAGCTAATCCATATTTCCAAATTCAAAACTTACGTCAGATATGCCTAAAAAACCCGAAACGACCTCAAATATTACGTTCTAGTCCCAAATGACACGATGGAACTATTCCAACTCCCAGAACCACAATCTGAACCTCATATCATCTGTGAGAAGGCACGGGAGAAAATATGTTATTGATAGTGAATGAACAATACAATACAAGAGGTCCTTATTTATAGTTATACTATACAAGGACATACTACACCTCTACCAATGCATACAAATCATATGTACCGAGCTTGTTACATGTATAAACAATACGAGGACCAGTGAGAGATTTGGTAAAAATATCTGCAAGTTGATCATTCAACCTCACAAACTTTGTAGCAATCTCTCCTGAACGTATCTTTTCTCTGACGAAGTGACAATCCATCTCAATGTGTTTAGTTCTCTCATGGAACACCGGATTTGAAGAAATATGAAGGACAACTTGATTATCGCACACAAGTTCCATTCGACTGATTTCTCCAAATTTCAACTCCTTGAGAAATTGTTTGGTCCAGACTAGCTCACATGTTGCCATAGCCATTGCTCGATATTCTGCTTCTGCACTAGACCGAGCAACTACATTCTGTTTCTTGCNAAGTTGATCATTCGACCTCACAAACTTTGTAGCAATCTCTCCTGAAAGTATCTTTTCTCTGACGAAGTGACAATCAATCTCAATGTGTTTAGTTCTCTCATGAAACACCGGATTTGATGCAATATGAAGGGCAGCTTGATTATCGCACACAAGTTCCATCCGACTGATTTCACCAAATTTCAACTCCTTGAGCAATTGTTTGGTCCAGACTAGCTCACATGTTGCCATAGCCATTGCTCGATATTCTGCTTCTGCACTAGACCGAGCAACTACATTCTGTTTCTTGCTCTTCCAGGATACCAAATTTCCTCCTACTAAAATACAATATCCAGACGTAGAACGTTATCAGAAGGTGATCCCACCCTATCAGCATCTGAGTTTCCAATGATCTGCTCATGACCTCGATCCTCAAAGAGTAACCCTTTTCCTGGAGCCGGTTTTATATATCGAATAATGCGGACAACTGCATCCTAATGACTATCACAGGGAGAATTCATAAACTGACTTACAACACTCATAAGATAAGAAATGTCGGGGCTAGTCACTGCGAGATAATTTAATTTTCCAACCATCCGCCTATAGATTATAGGATCACTAAGCGGCTCCCCCTGTCCTGGCATAAGTTTAGAATTCAGATCCATAAGAGTGATAGAAAACAACCTTAAAAAAGTACTGATTTCTCTTCCCGGAATCGCAGGAATTTATGCACAGTGATAAGTCTCTCACAATTGCTTTGATACCCTGTGAGAAGGCACGAGAGAAAATATGTTATTGATATTGAATGAACACTAGTGACCTCAAATGTTACATGACACTAGATAGGAAGATGTGGAGGTCGAGTATTAGGGTTGTAGGTTAGGAGGTAGTCGAGTCGTGCCTTACTTCGTACCATTGTGGGACTAGCCATGTAGGGTTTTTGTCTGAGATAGCTAATGGCAATATTGTGGCTTACTATTTCACTTTTCAGTGCATGTCCTATTTACTAGCTATCGCTTTTTCTTTGCATCTTTCTTCTAGATTTCATGGTGTACCTATTGTTCTTATGATTGTTGTGGTGATACTAATATTTACTAATATTGTCTCCATTTTCTTTGCATCCTTCTTCTGGATTTCATGGTGTTTTTATTTATCCTATGATTGTTGTTGTGATACTAATATTGTCTATTTTTTGCCCTTTTGTCCTTTTTTTAGCCGAGGGTCTTTCAGAAATAGCCTCTCTACTCCATCGGGGTAAGGGTAAGGTCTGCGTACACACTACCCTCCCCAGACCCCATTAGTGGGATTTTACTGGGTTGTTGTTGTTGATATTGAATGAACAATACAATACAAGAGGTCCTTACTTATAGCTATACTATACAAGGACATACTACACCTCTAGCAATGTGGGACAATACTACACTGTATACATGTTGTAAACTAACACGAACCGCACCTCAATTTGAACATAAGGAACTAATCCAGATTTCCAAATTCAAAACTTACGTCTAATATGCCAAAAAACCCCGGAATGACCTCAAATATTACATTCTAGTCCCAAAAGACACGACGGAACTAATCCAACTCCCAGAACCACAATCCGAACCTCATATCATCAAAATCAACTGCTGGTCAAACCTATAAGTCTTATAAACCTTCAACTTACTATTTTTTGCCAAATAGAACCAAATCAACTTAGAAAAACCCAAATCAAAATCCGGGCATATACCTAAGTCCAAAATCACCTTAAAAACCTATTGGAACCATTAAAGCATTATTCTTAGGCCATCTACACAAAACTCAAACTCTGACCAACGCTTATAACTTAAGCCTCCAGCCAACGGTCTATGTGTCCCAATTCAATCCAAAACTCCCCCAAAACCAAACTAACTATCCCCCGCTAGTCAGATAATCACAACTACACATATGTAAAGCATCAAATTGGGGAAACAAGGTAAAAATACATAAAATGACAAGCCGGGTCGTTACATAACACCATTATCTCCAATCACAACCTCCTTATCACTACACCGCTGAGCGTGTCTTTCAACACTAACAAGTTAGAATAATCAAACTACCGAGCCTTGATACACTCCAACTGTGATGATTGTGCCACAACACAAGCAAGAACCATGTTAAGCTCCAAAACATCCAACCTAACGAACCGGTTGGCCAAAGCCTGAATATCCATGGCTTGTGGCCTCTCCACTGTTGGTAAAAATGGCACACTATTAATGCTCTCTGCTATTCTACTTAAGGCATCAACCACAACATTGGCCTTCCCTGAATGATATAATATGATGATATCATAGTCTTTTAATAACTCCAACCATGTCCATTGTCGCAAATTATGGTCTTTTTGTGAGAACAAGTGTTGGAGACTCCGACGATCGGTATAGACCTCACGTGGAACCACGTATAGATAGTGCATCCAAATCATGAGAGCATGAACAGGGGATGCAAACTCCAAATCATGACCAAGGTAATTCTTCTCGTAAACCTTTAACTTACGAGGCATGTAGGTAATTACCCTACTGTCCTACATCAATACTGCGCCAAGTCCTATACACGATATATCACAATACACAGTGTAAGATACTGAACTTGTAGGAAACGCAACCACTGGGGCTATAGTCAATGTAGTCCCGAGCTTCTAAAATCTCGCCTCACACTTGCCGGACCATCTGAAAAACGCACCCTTCTAGATCAACTCGGTCAATAGGGCAGACATAGATGAAAACCCCTCCATGAACCAATGATAGTAAGCTACCAAGAAGCATCGAATCTCTATAGCTGAAGTAGGATTAGGGTAGTTGTGAACTGCCTCAATCTTCTTATGATCCACCTTGATACCCTCGTACGACATCCTATGACCCAAAAAGGCAATTGAGTCTAACCAGAACTCACACTTTGAAAACTTGGCATACAATTGACGATCCTTTAAACTCTGAAGCACTTTCGTAGGTGGTGCTCATGCTCCTCTCAACTGCAAAAGTAAGCGAAAATATCATCAATGAAGACAATCACTAAGGAATAGAGATAAGGCTTGAACACTCGGTTCATCAAGTCCATAAAGGTTGTCGGGGCATTAGTCAAGCCAAATGACATCACCAAGAACTCGTTGTGACACAATTGAGTCCTAAAAGCTATCTTAGGGACATATCATGCCCCAATCTTAACCTAATGGTAGCCAGATCTTAAATCAATATTTGAAAACACCTCGGCACCCTAAAGCTTGTCAAATAAACCATCAATCCTCGATAATGGATACTTGTTCTTTATAGTGACCTAGTTCAACTTTCGATAGTCTATGCACATCCTCATCAGTCCATACTTTTTTCTTAACAAAAAACATTGGCGCATCCCTAGGTGAATAACTCAATCTGATGAACCCCTTGTCAAGAAAATCCTGCAACTTATCCATTAAATATTTCAACTGAGTTGGAGCCATACGGTACAGTAGAATAGAAATAGTTTGAGTGCCCGAAACTAATAAAAGAACAAGTTGATACCCCTTCGGGTTTCTTTCCCACCAAATCTGTAGGAAACACCTCAAGAAACTCACTCAGGACCCATACCGAATCCATAGAAGGAACCTCCGCACTAAAATCACGGATATAAGCCAAATACGCCAAGCACTCATTCTCGACCATATGTTGAGCCTTCAAATATGAAACCACCCTACTAGTGGAGTGACCAAGAGTCGCTCTCCACTCTAATCTAGGCAATCCCAACATGGATAAAGTCATATTCTTTGCATGGCAATCCCAGATAGCGTGATACAGGGACAACCCTTCCATACTGTAACGACCCGGCCAATTATTTTGAGAGTTATAAACCTAATACCGTATTAACTGCTTCTCCCATATCTTTTTATGCTATTATGACTTGTCGGGAAGTTTCGTTTTGGTTTTTGAAGTGTTTGGGACACTTACTCCCTAAATGGAGGTTAAACCTTAGGATTTGGACTGTAATCAGAACTGTATGAAGATGACTTCGGAATAGAGTTTTGTCAGTTCCATTAGCTCCGTTAGGAGATTTTGGACCTAGGGGAACTTTTGGATAGTGTTTTGGAGGTCTGTAGCTCATTTAGGCTTGAAATGGCGAAAGTCAAAGTTTTGGAGATTTTGACCGGTAGTGGACTTTTTGATATCGGGGTTGGATTCCAATTCCGAAAGTTGGAGTAGGTTCGTATGGTTAAATATGACCTGTGTGCAAAATTTGTGGTCAATCAGATATGGTTTTCTAGGTTTCGGCATCGGTATTAACAATTTGAAGTTTCAAGTTCTTTAAGTTTGAATTGGAGGGTGATTCATGATTTTAGCGTTGTTTGATGTGGTTTGACGGCTAGACTATGTTTGTATGGTGTTTTAGGACTTGTTGGTATCTTTGGTGGAGTTCACGGGGGCCTTGGGTGTGTTTCGGATCATTATCGGATGCGTTTTGGACTTAGAGAAAGGGCTGAAGTTTTGTGATCTAGTGCATCTGGTTTCCTTATACGCGATCGCAAAAGAGGGGACGTGATCATGTAGGCTTAGCTGGGCAGAGGAAGTTTTTTCCTTTGCGTTTGTGGGCAGAAGGATGAGAAAGGGTAGTGGTATGAAGTGGTGCTTTGGAAACATGTGGCCAAGGTCGCGTTCGCATAGAGTTAAGGAGGCTAAAGCTGGGCCACGTGTTTTTCTCCTCGCGAACGCGTGAGGACATTCGCGATCGTGTAAGTCTAAGAGTCGTTACATCGCGCTCGCTTGGTGTTTTACGCGTTCACATAGGGTTAAATCCTGGGGAAGCGATGTTGTTCTTCGCGATAGCGAGGTTAGTTCCGCGATCGTGATTAAGGAATCGCTGGGCAGATTTATATCATTTCAAAAAATGAGGGTTTGGCCATTTTTATCAAAACTTGAGTTTGGGAGCTCGGCTTTGGACGGGATTTCGGGGGATTTTCAGAAACATCGATTGGGTAATGATTCTACACTTGATTTTGGTTTTATCCCACTAATCTATCATTAATTTGATCATTAAATTTCGGATTTGGGTTGAAAATTTGGGGAAACTGGGAAGAACTTCTTCAACTAAGATTTTGGGTTTTGATTGGGATTTTCACATCGGATTTGGATGATTTTTGTACGAGTGAACTCGTGAGTGAATGGGTGTTTATATTTTTTAACCTTTACCTGATTCCGAGACGGGGGCCCAGGAACACGTGTTTGGGGCGATTTTCCAATTTCTTGCTTTAGCTTTGATTTTAGTAGCTAGATTAGTTCCTTGTAGTCATACCTATGGTATGTAATTTATTTTGGCTAGATTTGGGCGATTCAGATTCAAAATTTCGTAGAAAGAGCATTTTTTCGGATTGATTGAGCTTGGTTCGAGGTAAGTAGCTTGCCTAACCTTGTGCGGGTTAAATCCCCTTAGGATTTGGTGTTGTTATGATATGTGAGCGTCGTGTACTCGAGGTGACGTGTGCGTACACGGGCTATTTGTGGAAAAACCTATTTTCTTTTTATCGAGTAATAGCCTATTTTTCATCTTATCTGAGTATACTACCATGTGTAGTTATCCTCTTAGCCTAGAATAGCATGTCTACGTGTCCTAATTGCCTATTTGAACTCTTTGCAGCATGTTTAGTAAATCCTGCTTCTTTCTTGACTTGTACTTAGTCTAAATGGTAGGTTTTCTTGTTGTATCTGTTATATTCATACGTTTGAGCTGTGTATTTACTGTGGGACTACGAGACGATATCCCATGAGATCCCCCTACATATTTAGTTTTGAGACTACGAGGCGGTTCCTTGGGAGATCTACCTGCACATTTACTTTTGAGACTACGAGGCGGTTCCTTGGGAGTTCTCCCTACATATTTAATTTTGAGACTACGAGGCAGTACCCCGGGAGATCTTCTTGCACTTTTATTTTGGGACTACGAGACGGTATCTCGGGAGAACCCCTGTTGTTTATCCTTGTGTTCTGCGTTGCTACTTTTCTATGTTCTCTTTGTTTAAATTCCAGTCTATTATTATATTGTTATACTCTCCTACTTATTTATTATATACCAGAAGGGCCCTGACCTGACCTCATCACTACTTCACCGAGGTTAGGCTTGGCACTTACTGGGTACCATTGTGGTGTACTCACGCCCTTTCCTGCACGTGTTTTTCGTGTTCAGATCCGGGTTCCTCTTACCAGTATCGTCCTTAGTTATAGTCGTCGCTATTTTTTTGGAGAACTTCAAGGTACATCTGCCTGCGCCCGCAGATCCTCGGAGTCCCCCTCTCTCCCCTATGTTCATTTTTCTCGTATTTCTATAGATATTAAGGTGTAGAACAGCTAGATCTTCATAGAAGCTTGTGACTTAGGGTGTTCCAGGTCTTGGGAGTGTTATGTATATTTCAATAGTTTATCAATGTATATGCCGAGCGACATCTCAATTGCTTATTTAAAATATCTATTACTGTTGGTTGTTAATTTTTGTGTTTTTCATTTCAGTTTTGCAAGTTTTAGGCTTACCTAGTCATAGAGACAAGGTGCCGTCACGACGATTCACGGAGGGAAAATTTGGGTCGTGAGAAGTTGGTATCAGAGCTCTAGGTTCATAGGTGTCATGAGTCACATGCCGATTTATTAGAGTCTCGCGGATTTGAACAGAGACATCTATACTTATCTTTGGGGGGCTATGGAATTGTTAGGTACAATCATACTTCTTTTGATTCCTTGTCGCGCGAGTTATTGACATCAAATTCTAAAATTCTCTATTCTATTCTTTCTCACAGATGGTGAGGACCCGTACTGGGAGATCTGGCGACCAGGCTGGGGCTGGGGTAGAGGATGAGCATGTGGTGTAGCTAGAGCACCCGCGCGAGCTACGATAGAGGAAGCCCCAGCAGTTTCAGCTGAAGGGCAAGCACCGGAGATTCCTATTGGTGCGATAGCCCTCCAGGAGACTCTAGCCCAGTTCATGAGCATGTTCAGCACCTTATCTCAAGCTGGATTGATTCCATTAGCTCCCGCCAGATCTCAGGCCGGGGGAGGGGCACAGACTCCCCCAGCCCGCACTCCTGAGCAGAGGGTCTAGGTTAAAAAGGCCCCAGAGTTCATTACTATGCTGCTTGTAGCTCCGGTTCAGCACGAGACTAGGACAGCCGCTTCTGACCTGGAGCAGCTCATACTTGAGAGGTACAAGAAGTACCACCCACCTACCTTCAATGGATTCTCTACATATGATGCTCAGGGTTTTCTGGAGGAGTGTCATCGTATTCTCCGTACTATGAACATAGCGGAGACGAGTGGAGTTTCTTTTACCACCTTTTAGCTTAGAGGAGCAACATATCAGCGGTGGCGTGCTTATGAGTTGAGTAGTTCGGATGAGGCATCTTCACTTACATGGATTCAGTTTTCGGATATGTTTTTGAGAGAGTATGTCCCTTAGATCCTTAGGGACTCATGGCTCGCGGAGTTTGAATAGATGCGCCAAGGTGTTATGACTATGTCAGAGTATGTAGTCCTCTTCGGTGATTTGGGCTGACATGCATCGGCCTTGGTTGCCATAGTTCGAGAGAGGGTTCGTCGGTTTATTGAGGGACTCCACCCCAGTATAAGGATTAGTATGGTCAGGGAGCTGGAAATAGATATTCCTTACCAGCCAGTTGTGAGTGTTGCTAGGATATTGGAGGGCATGCTTGCCGAAACTGAGAGAAGAGAGAGGCCAAGAGGTCTCGAGAAACTGGTTCTTATTCTGGAGCTCATGCCCTAGCAGCTCGCCATGGTAGTGGTTATGTGAGTTGCCCCGTTCATTCTGCTCTTCCAGCCGCATGTGGTGTTCCAGCCCCTGCTAGGCCCCAGGAGCCTTATTATGCACCTCCAGTATCTAGTGTGCCTCCTGCTCGGCTTGCTTTTAGCGGCCAGTCCAGCAGACCTGGCCCGAGTTAGTCACAATAGCCACGTCCTCCAAGGGGTTGTTATGAGTATGGCGACACCCGTCATATGGTGAGGGATTGACCCAGACTTCGGAAGGGTGCACCTCCACAGACTTCTCAGCCACCACGTGCTCCACCGGGTCCTCAGGTTATGATTCCAGCACCAGCTACCGCCCCACCTGCCCAGCCGGCCAGATGTGGAGGTCGGGGAGGTCGAGGTCGCCCTAGAGGGGGAGGCCAGGCCAGGTATTATGCTCTTCCAGCTCGTGCAAAGGCAGTTGTTTCCGAATCTGTCCTTATAGGTATTGTTCCAATCTGTCATACAGATGTGTCGGTATTATTGGACTCAAGCTCGACATATTCCTATGTGTCCTCTTATTTTTCCCATTATTTAGGCGTATCTCGGTGTTCCTTGGGTTCCCCTATTTATGTGTCTACTCATGTGGGAAATTCTCTTATTGTGGACCGCGTGTATCGGTCGTGTTTGATTGTTCTTAGTGGTTTGGGGACAATAGTTGATTTATTATTACTCAGTATGGTAGACTTTAATGTTATTTTGGGCATGGACTGGTTGTCACCCCATTATGCGATTCTTGATTATCATGCTAAAACTGTGACGCTGGCTATTCCACGATTATCGTGATTAGAGTGGAGAGGTACCTTAGAGTATAATCCCCACGGAGTTATTTCATTTCTTAAAGCCCAACGAATGGTTGAGAAGAGGTATGACACGTATCTAGCTTATGTGAGAGATGTCATTATTGATACCCCTACAATTGAGTCAGTCCCAGTAGTGAGGGATTTTCCAGATGTGTTTCCAGCTGATCTTCCGGGCATGCCGCCTGACGGAGATATTGATTTTGGCATTGGTTTGTTGTCGGGCACTCAGCCCATCTCTATTCCTCTATATCGTGTGGCTCCTCTTGAGTTGAAGGAGCAGTTATAGGAGTTGCTTGATAAGGGCTTCATTCGGCCCAGTGTGTCACCTTGGGATGCTCCTGTCTTATTTGTGAAGAAGACGGATGGTTCTATGCGGATGTTAGTGCCAGTTGAACAAAATCACAGTGAAGAACAGGTTTCCATTACCCCGTATTGATGACTTATTTGATCAGTTACAGGGTGCCAGAGTGTTTTCCAAGATTGACTTGTGTTCAGGCTATCATCAGTAAAAGATTCGGGAGCCAGATATCCCAAAGACTGCTTTCAGGACTCGATATGGTCACTACGAGTTCCTTGTGATGTCTTTTGGGCTGACCAATGCCCCAGCAGCATTTATGCACTTGATGCACAGTGTATTCCGACCTTATCTTGACTCATTCATCATTGAGTTTATTGACGACATTCTGGCGTACTCCCTGATTCGGGAGGATCATGAGGAGCACCTTAGGACTGTGCTTCAGACCATGAGAGAAAAGAAGTTTTATGCAAAAATTTTAATGTGTCAGTTTTGGCTAGGCTCAGTGGCATTCTTGGGTCTTGTAGTATGGAGTGATGGGATCAAGGTAGATTCGAAGAAGGTGGAGGCAGCGCAGAGTAGGCCTAGACCGTCATCGTCTACAGAGATCCGTAGTTTTCTTAGTTTGGCGGGGTATTACCGTCGCTTTGTAGAGGGATTCTCATCTATTGTAGCGCCTAGGACTAGGCTAACCCAGAAGGGTTCTCCGTTCAGGTGGACAGAGGAGTGTGAGGAGAGCTTTCAGAAGCACTAGACGACATTGACTACAGTCCCAGTATTAGTATTACCTACAGGTTTGGGGTCTTACACTGTAAATTATGATGCGTCGCGGATGTCTTGGTGCGGTGTTGATGCAGGACGGTAGGGTGATTTCCTACGTGTCCAGACATCTGAAGTTGCATGAGAAGAACTATCTTGTCCACAACCTTGAATTAGCAGCTATTGTTCATGCCTTGAAGATTTGGCGACACTATTTGTACGGTGTTCCTTGTGAGATTTAAATCGATCACCGGAGTTTGCAGCATCTGTTCAGAAAGAAGGATCTTAACTTGCATCATCATAGGTGGTTAGAGCTACTTAAGGAATATGATATCACCATTTTGTACCACCCAGAGAAGGCCAATATGGTGGATGATGCTTTGAGTCACCGGGCGGAGAGTTTGGGGAGTTTAGCATATCTTCCAGTAGCGGAGAGACCCTTAGCATTGGATGTTCATGACTCAGCCAGCCAGTTTGTGAGATTGGATAGTTCTAAGCCGAGTCGAGTGTTGTCTTAGGTGGTCTCTCGGTCTTCTCTTTATGATCGCATCAAGGAGCGTCAGTATGATGACCCCCAACTGCTTGTCCGTAAGGACACGGTTCAGCACGGTGATGCTAAGGGGGTCATTATTGGGGAAGATGGCGTATTGAGGATGCAGGGCAGGCTATGTGTGCCTAATGTAGATGGTTTGTGTGAGTTGATTCTTCACGAGGCTCATAGCTCACAGTACTCTATTCATCCGGGTGTTGCGAAGATGTATCAGGACTTGAGGTAGCATTACTAGTGCAGGAGGATGAAGAAGGACATAGTGGAGTATGTGGCTCGGTGCCTAAATTTCTAGCAGGTGAAGCATGAGCATCAGCGACCAGGTGGGTTGCTTCAGAAGTTAGAGATTCTGGAGTGGAAATGGGAGCGGATTACTATGAATTTCATTGTTGGACTCCCACGGACTCAGC